>APFE031333226.1:59897-208498 GCA_000404065.3 Pinus taeda
ACATGGAAGATAATACTCGTTATTAGAGGACTTATCGCCATGATTCATGTATCTATTACTTAATACAGATTGTCAATGATTTTTAATTTGAGACATTAAGTTTGGAAGTATGGACCAAGTGGGAGAATGTTAAGCTCCATTAAGTTCTTCCAACTATAACCTACAGTTATGGAACTGAACTGCAATCTTTCCTTAATTAAGGAAACCAACTGCAGTAATTTCCTTAAATTAAGGAAATCAACTGCAGTTAATTAATTTTCTGGTTGGAGCTTCTGAAGTGGTCCATTACTCCATCTGGAGTTCTCTACCTTGATTTGTGGAACACCTGACACATAGCCATTAGAATCTTGATGGAAGCTTGGCTATAAATTCATCTGATTGGTCCCCAAGCTAGCATCTCAATCCCCTTCAGTTGTTACACCATCTAGCTGAGAGAGCATAGCTTGGAAGTGCCTTCAGATTTTCTGTGATTTTTATTTTTGCTTGGATTGAAGCTGGAGTGCTGTTTCGGTGAAGAAGCAAGGACTGTGGTTTGCAGCAAGAGCGTTATCAATGGTTGGAGGTAATTTTTTTTTTTTTTTTTTGGGCATTAAACCTTCATTCCAGTTTAACAATTCTTTAAGTTTTTCCGCATATAGAATCGCTGTTATAAAGTTACATTGGTATCAGAGCAAGGTTTATCTCTGCCTTGGAACGCCTTTTGCCAATTTCTACTGTACATGTAATTTTTTAACCTACACGAATGCGAAATTGCAATTTTTGCTGTAATTCACTCTGTTGCAATTTTGTTGTAATTTCTTTTGGAATGCCGTCTACTCTTGTTTTTTTTTCGCTGAGCTATCAATGTATTCCTTCATTTGGGCTAGAATTTTGAGTTTATGGTTCTTTCTCTGCACTAACAAGTAATTCATTCACCAGAGGCATTGCCGATTCAATCATATTGTATTTTTTTCTCCTGCAATTTATTTGCTTTCTGGATTTAGGGCCATTTCACATACGAAAACACAAAAAGGCTATTTTTCAGGATTGATTTACTTCGCTGGTTTTGTTAAATATATTCATTATGTTAAAACATTTGAATTAGAAACTACTGCGTCTGATGATATCTTAAACAAGATCGTTGTCTACCTCAAAGGGATTTAGTGTGTTTAAATTTGAACATTTTCCATAATTCATTTTACTTTATTTCAGTCCTTTTTTTTCCCAAAGGAATTTTATATTTGGAAAATTTAAAGGATACCTTGCCACGTCTATGGACGGCATTCCTTGTTAACCTGTTGGCATAATTTACTGTGTCTCATCAAGGGGAATTCATACTAAACACCTACTGACACGAAACTAGCTAAATTCCCAATAACATTAGTGACAATGGTTTAAGTTAATCACATTTTATTTGAATCTAACCAATAAAAATAAAAATAAAAATTATCACATAGATATTTATTCTTTTTAACTTTTTTAATTATTTTATCAAATAGACATTATCATCATATAGCATTTTTGCATGAAGATATTCTTGTCACATAAATGGTTTATTTCTCATTCGGGCATTCAGTTTTTGATTCTATGTTTATTCCGCATGAAGTTCAGATTTAGCGTTGTTGAAATTTAATTTTAATTTTATTTATCTTTTGAGCAAAATAGCTTGTTTGTTGGTCTATTTTTTGTTTTGTTTTATAAACTTAAGGACGGAGCCTGAAGTCAAGCCAGCTAGCCTTCAAACTGCATTTGCTATACAAGTGCAAAGTAGATCAATGCTGCTTCAGTCAATATCCGGGTTTTGTTTATAAATTGAACAATCGATTTGCAATAATTTACGGTAATGCTGACTGCTTTAACTTTAATTTTGATTATGTGAAGAATTATTACTATTGTTTACCATAATGCTGGAGTTTATTTAAAATGTCATTTTGACTTACTCCTTTCAGTAAACATTATGTTTACTCTGGTTAAATTTTGTTTATGCAATTTATGTAAAAAATAATGTCTAGTGATCCATATAATTTTAATTAATTAGAGAATAACCACATCATCTTTAAATAAATAAAATTATATATATTGATTGGTTAGATCACATAAAGATTATTTAGACATTAAATTGTAATTAATTAGACTAAATATAATAAATTTTATCCCACGGGAAGTTTTATTATATTTATGTAATTAATTAGGATAAAATTTCATAACCTACCCACAGGAGTTATGAATGAATAGTTTTATCATAAAGTTCAAAACAATGAATAATTGAATGTGCTTGAATTAAAAATTTAGCCCACAGGCAATTTTTATGTCATTAGATTCAATTTTGAGCATGATTTACATTGGTAAAACATGAAATTTTATTAAGCCTCAATTTTAACATAAACATGTGATTTTTAATTTTGATGCAGTAGTACAACCTCCAAATTTCTCTGAAATTCGTTGTGACATTCCCAAACTTAAGGGAGATAACTATAAGGTTTGGAAGGAGAGGATTCTCCTTCATTTGGGGTGGATGGACATAGATTATGCTATTAGGAAAGATGAACCACCGGCACTCACTAATACCAGCCTGCGCGGACATCACGCTTTATGAAGCGATGGGAGAGATCATTGTCAAAGCATGATGTTCGATTAAGAACTAAAATTTCCAGCTGGTATTCGTATGGTTCCGTTGATCAGCATGAAAGGCCGAGCTTGTTGAAGGCCATTGACGATCAATTCGTCACTTCAGACAAGGCACTAGCAAGCACCCTAATCATGAAGTTCTCATCCCTAAGGCTCACCAGTGTGAAAGGTGTGCGCGAGCACATCATGCAGATGAGGGACACTATGGTTCAATCGAAGAAACTCAAGGTTGATATATCAGAGTCCTTCCTAGTGCACTACATCCTGAACACCCTTCTGCACCAATATGGACCTTTCAAAATCTCATACAACACACATAAGGATAAATGGTCAATTAATGAACTCATGACCATGTGTGTTCAAGAGGAAGAGAGGCTGGTGATGGAACTGGGAGAGAGTGCAATGCTGGCAACGCGTGGAAAGGGCAAATCTCAAGCCAATCGGAAAGGGAAAAGTAAAGTACCACCCCAAGCCGGTATCAAGAAGGATTTCAAGTGTTTCTTCTGTAAAAAGAAGGGACACGTGAAGAAGGAATGCGCCAAATTTCAGAAATGGCTTGCGGACAAAGGTAATTTGATCTCATTGTTTGTTATGAATCTAATATGGTTAATGTTAATATTAACACATGGTGGATTGATTCTGGATCAACAATTCACATTTCGAATTCCTTGCAGGGTTTGCAAAACCTAAGGAAACCAGTGGGAAGTGAGCAAAGCATCTTATCAGGAAACAAGATGGGCTCGCAAGTGGAAGCTATAGAAACATGTTATTTAACTTTAAGTAGTGGCTTTGTTTTAGAATTAGAAAAGACCTTTTATGTTCCAAGTTTTTCTAGAAACTTGATTTCAGTTTCAAGGCTTGTACCTTTTGAATATTCCTTAAACTTTTCAGAAAAATCTTTCAGTCTATTTTATAAATCTGATTATGTGGGGAATGGTATTTTGTCTAATGGTCTTTACTGCATTAATTTACAAAAAAATGTCACTTATGATTCAATGCATTTTCACACTGGCACTAAAAGATGTGTTATTAAAGAAGATTCCTCTAAATTATGGCACCGAAGACTAGGTCATATCTCCATAGAAAGAATTAAAAGATTGGCAAATGAAGGGGTACTTAATACTTTGGATTTTACTGATTTTGAGACGTGTGGACTGCATAAAGGGAAAGCAGACCAACAAGTCAAAGAAATGTGCCAATAGGAGTTCGGACATATTATAAATCATACATACTGATATATGTAGTCCAGACATGGACTCACATGGTCAGACATACTTCATCTTCTTTATAGATGATTACTCACGATATATGTATCTCTACATGCTTCATAAAAAGAGTGAAGCATTAGATGCCTTTAAGATCTTTAAGGCTGAAGTAGAGAAATAATGCGGCAAGAAAATTAAGATCGTGAGATCAGATAAAGGTGGAGAATATTATGGTAGATACACAGAAGATGGACAAGCACCTGGGCCATTTGCTAAATTTCTTCAAGAGCATGGGATTGTTGCCCAATACACCATGCCTGGTTCACCCGACCAGAATGGTGTAGCAGAAAGAAGAAATCGAACATTATTGGACATGGTGCGGAGTATGCTTAGCAGCTCCAATCTTCCTAAATCCTTGTGGACTGAAGCACTTAAGACGACGGTGTATATATTAAACCGAGTTCCAACCAAGGCGGTTCCTAAAACGCCATTTGAATTATGGAAAGGTTGGAAACCGAGTTTGCGACATATGCGCGTTTGGGGATGCCCGTCTGAAGTGAGAATTTATAATCCACAAGAGAAAAAGCTGGACCCAAGGACCATTAGTGGGTATTTCATTGGATATGCTGAAAAGTCTAAAGGTTACAGATTTTATTGTCCATCTCACAGCACTAGGATTGTGGAATCAAGAAATGCAAAGTTTCTTGAAAATGACTTGATCAGTGGGAGCGATCAAACCAAAAACATAGTTTCTGAGAAGGATCATTCAGAATCTCAACCTTCCACTTCAAGTGATAGATAGATTATTGTTCATACCACCCCTCAAGTACAAACTGGTGTTGAAAAACCAATTGTTGAAGTTCCAAAAGCTGCTGACGATATTCCAGTAGATCAAGGAGTTCAAGAGTTGCCAAGAACTTTTGAACAACAAGTTGAACCACATAATTCTCAGGAAGATGATGGTACAACATTAAGAAGATCTACTAGACCAAAGAGATCAACAATTCCTAATGATTATGTTGTATATCTACAAGAATCTGACTACAACATTGGAGCCGAAAATGATCTCGAGTCATTTTCACAAGCCATGAGTTGCAAAGAATCAGAACTATGGTACAATGCCATGAAGGAAGAAATGAATTCCATAAAGAGCAACGAAGTTTGGGATCTTGTTAAGTTGCCTAATGGTGCAAAAGCCACTGGATGTAAATGGGTCTTTAAGACAAAGAAAGACTCATTGGGCAACATTGAGAGATACAAGGCAAGACTTGTTGCTAATGGATTCACTCAGAAAGAAGGAATCGACTACATGGAGACTTTTTCTCTTGTATCAAAGAAATCAGCAAATGGATGTGAAAACGACCTTTCCAATGGAGATCTAGAGGAGGAGGTTTACATGAAACAACCTGAAGGATTCCCCTCTAGTGATGGTGAGCAATTGGTTTGCAAGCTCAAGAAGTCATTATATGGTTTAAAACAAGCATCCTGCCAATGGTATTTGAAATTCCATAATGTAATTTCTTCTTTCGGTTTTGTAGAAAACATTATGGATCAATGTATATACCTAAAGGTTAGTGGGAGTAAAATTTGTTTTCTTGTTTTATATGTGGATGACATTTTGCTAGCAACCAATGATAAGGGTTTGCTACATGAGGTGAAACAATTCCTCTCTAAAAATTTTGATATGAAGGATATGGGTGAGGCATCTTATGTCATTCGCATTAAGATCCATAGAGACAGATTTCGAGGCATCTTGGGTCTGTCACAGGAAACCTATATTAATAAAGTTTTAGAGAGATTTCGGATGAAGGATTGTTCACCAAGTGTAGCTCCCATTGTGAAGGGTGATAGGTGCAATTTGAACCAATGCCCGAAGAACGACTTTGAAAGGGAACAAATGAAGAACATTCTGTATGCTTTTGCTGTCGGAAGCCTAATGTATGCTCAAGTCTGCACAAGACCTGACATTGCATTTGTTGTGAGAATCTTGGGACGATATCAGAGTGATCCAGGTTTAGACCGCTGGAGAGCTGCAAAGAAAGTAATGAGGTACCTTCAAGGAACCAAAGACTACATGCTTATGTATAGACGGACGGACAACTTGGAAGTAATTGGCTACTCAGATTTTGACTTTGCTGGATGTGTTGATTCACGCAAATCAACATCAGGTTACATTTTTATGATGGCCGGTGGAGTTGTATCATGGAGGAGTGCCAAGCAGACCTTGATTGCCACTTCCATTATGGAATCCGAGTTCGTCTCCTGTTTTGAGGATACTTTACATGGTGTATGGCTTAAGAGTTTCATTTCTGGGCTTAGAATTATGGATTCTATCTCTAAGCCATTAAGAATATATTGTGATAATTCAGCTGCTGTATTTATGGCTAAAAACAACAAAAGTGAGAGTCGAAATAAACACATCGACATTAAGTATTTAGCTATAAGGGAACGTGTTAAAGAAAAGAAAGTTGTCATTGAGCACGTCAGCACTGAATTGATGATTGCTGATCCTTTGACTAAGGGCATGCCACCATTTAAATTCAAGGATCATGTAATGAATATGGGACTTGGTTCCATTATGTAGTTTTTCATTGTATGGACAATGTTATTTTAATGAAATTCTTAATTATTGTGATGTTTTTTCTCATATTTATGTGCACCTTAAGTTGATTTGAGAAAATTCATTTAAGAAGGACCAAGAATAAACATAAGGTTTACTCATTAAGAAATTGTTGCCACATAAATTATAATAAGAATAAATACATAGTAATACATGGAAGATAATACTCATCATTAGAGGACTTATCGCCATGATTCATGTATCTATTACTTAATACAGATTGTCAATGATTTTTAAGTTGAGACATTAATTTTGGAAGTATGGACCAAGTGGGAGAATGTTAAGCTCCATTAATTTTTACCAACTGTTACCTACAGTTATGGAACTAAAATGCAGTCTTTCCTTAATTTTTGGAAACCAACTGCAGTAATTCCTTAAATTAAGGAAATCAACTGCAGTTAATTAATTTTCTGGTTGGAGCTTCTGAAGTGGTCCATTACTCCATCTGGAGTTCTCTACCTTGATCTGTGGAACACCTGACACATAGCCATTAGAAGCTTGATGGAAGCTTGGCTATAAATTCATCTGTTTGGTCCCCAAGCTAGCATCTCAATCCCCTTCAGTTGTTTACACCATCTAGCTGAGAGAGCAGAGCTTGGAAGTGCCTTCAGACTTTCTGTATTCTTTTCTTTTTCTTGGATTGAAGCTGGAGTGCTGTTTCAGTAAAGAAAGCAAGTGGCCTATGGTTTGCAGCAAGAGCATTATCAATGGCTGGAGGTAATTTAATTTTTTTTTTTCCTAGGCATTAAACCTTCATTCCAGTTTAACGATTCTTTAAGTTTTTCCGCATATAGAATCGTTGTTATAAAGTTAACACAATGGACATCAAAACGCCTCATAATACATCTCACATTGCCAAAATTTACACAATCATAAAATTAACTAAATTGTAATTTTACACTAAATTATCATCAATATTATTAATTATGTGCATATGTGTCTCTATTTTTTAATAAAAAATTAATTTAATTATCAACAATTATTAACGGGATGGTAGGTATTTAACCTCCACATGATATTTTAAAATATTTGTAGTAGTCTTAACAAATCAAAGGTTGAACTTTATTTACAAAGTAGTTATTCTCTTTTTGCCCTTTTAATTAAATTAATTAATTAAATAAAATGTCATATGAACTAGTGCCATGTGAAATAAGTTATGGTTTTTTGGACATGTGGTATTGATAAGCCATGGTATTGTAAAAAATCTTATTTACACATTAAGAATCTCCATGGCAAAGTAGGAATAATCTCATGGTCAAGAATTTTGTTGGGCTCTCTAGCCTAGTATCAAAGAATGTTGAAGATGGTAATGTCATGTTATGTTATGTTATCTATACATTTTGATTTGATCAAATTACATAAAAATAAAAATAAAATAATATATATTTCAAACCAACCTAAATCCATCTTAACTCTAGATCTATCAAGGGTGGAGAGGGAACAAATCCTTAGATGGGAAAATCATTCCTCAAGTTTTGAATTAAAAAAAGATGTTTGCACCTTGAGGGATTTTAGACATATTTAAGTTGGTTACATGTTTGCAAACAGTTGTAGTCTAATTGATAGAGGAAATAACATTTTTCAAGGCATTTTTTTCCAAAATTAAGTAGAGATTTTTAAAAACTTGAATTTAAGTTGTTTAATCTATCCCGGATTTTTTTTCAAGGTGTTGAATTCATTTATTAATTTAAAAATGTATTTTAAACAATAAAATATCAATTTTTTAAAATTGTATAGGTGAAAAATGTCATTTCATTTATAAGTTAGAATATATATATATATATATATATATAATTGATGTAATTGATGATGTTTAATGTCCACAAAGACCAATATGATCTATCGGACTTTAAGAAAGTAAGAAATTAATTGAGGCTCTTTCATAGTTTATTTCTATGATCAAAGAGAAGGGAGAGAAGTTTTGTTGACTTGACAAGTAAAAAAAGTTGGTAGTGTGGCAAATGTGTCGGGCAATCCAAGAAAAGATGTTTTTCATCCTCAACTCTCTTATTATGGAAAAGGGGGCAGATTCTTTCATCCCAAGGTGTTTTGGAAATAGACCAACGCTTGGTTTCACTCTCAAGCTCATGAGAATTAGTTCTTATCTTTGCAATGTTCATTTTCTTCTTATTATGGAAAAGGAGGTAGATTCTTTCATCCCAAGGTGTTTTGGGAATAGACCAACACTTGGTTTCACTCCCAAGCACATGAGAATTAGTTCTTAGAATCATTCAAGGAAGAAAGATAATTCTCATAAGCAAGAGTGGGGTTGATCATCTCCTTATAATATTTTAGCTTCCTTTTTCCCCCTAACTCAATATCATCCCACAACTTATCTTTAAATTTGGAAGTAACAGCGGTTTTAATATCATCCTTATCCTCCAAGATGATCTCCTCCTCTATCCCCTAATAGTCAACATCCTTATGCCAGCCTCACTTGAACCCTACCTGGCACCAAGACAATAGGTGAACCACATGGCAAGGTAGATGGTTTGATGATCCCTTATTCAACAACTCTTGAATTTTGTTCTTAATTTTTGTGCTTTCCATCACTGACATTCTATACATTCCAATGTTAGGAAGAGGACAATCTTGCTGCAACTGTATCTCATGTTGGATTCCTATCTTGGGAGGTTATCCCTTTGGTTCCTGAAACATCTCATCATATTGGTTAACTATGTCAACCAATTCAGATTTCAAATTTGAATCGCAAATTTTAAAAACTTCATTATCAATATCATTCTTGGGTTTGATCATTAGAAGCACAAAATTCTTGCTCGAATTCACTAGTATTTTCATCTTCCTTGCATTAACAAGCGAAAGATTTATTTTATTGCTATCAGCTCTCACAATATATTCTACTCCATCTTTGAATAAATGAATTTTTTTTTCATGTCTATGGAAGATAGCTTTTCTATCATAAAGGTACGGTCTGCCCAAAACTATGCCACAGATATCTAACGGCACAACATCAAGGTCCACTTCATCTATGAAATTTGCACTAATGGTGAATTTCAGTTTACACTTTCTAGTAACCTGCAATTGCACATTGTTACACACACATCCAAGTGGATATGGTTTATGATGTGGAATGGTTTCCAAGTTTAAACTTTTGACAATGTTTTTAGAGATAAGATTGGCTTGAGAGCCACTATTGAAAAGTGTATCAATCTTGTTATGTTTTGAGATCACCCTTATGTGAAAAAGTTATATTCTCCTCTTTTTGTTTGGAGTTTCATTTTGTGAGTTTGAAGAACTTGTGCTAGTAATGGATTCTTTTCCTTTTAACCCCATGGCTATGATTTTAGTTTCATCACCCAAATCAGATCCCAAATCCTGTTGACTGATTGCAGTTGTATTTTGTTTTCCCTTGTTGTTGTTTCTTTTTGGTGTCATTTTGGGATGAAGCTTCCAACAATGAACTTCACCGTGACCCTCTCTAGAAAAATGTTTGCATGTAATTTTTTCTCCTTCTTATTTGATAGACACATTTTTCTTTTCCTTCCCTTTGAAAGCCTTTTCCTTTACTCATAAATGGCTTTTTACTACCTTCTTCTGGGGTGTTTTTCCCTCTTACCTCAAGATGAGTGGCTTGCACACACACATCATCTAGATTATTTATATTAAACATTAAGATAGTATGCCTAAGGTAACTGTGTAAAAGCCCTATGTACTTTAGCAATGTGTCCTGTGATTGTAATTCTACACCTAACATCAAAGACCTTTTTTTCTAAATTCTTGGGTGTAATCTTGCACATTTTGACCTTTAAGTTGTCTAAAGTTTTGCCAATTCGTGATGGCTTTCCGCATATAAGCTAGAGGGTACAATTTTTTTTTCTTTTTTTATTGTAGCAATGAAATCATTCCAAGAAATTGAGATCTTACCGCGTTTTTTAATCTCCTATTGGAACTTTGATTCCCACCATACCAGTGCTGCACCCTCCGTTCTCAAGGAAGCTAACTGAATCTTTATGTCATCCTCTTGAAGGTTTTGAATCGCAATAGACCTCCAATTGAAGAATCCAATTATCAAGCTTCTCTGCGTTCACTTCACCATTATACATGGGTAGCTCAAATTTAACATCAAGTTTTAAAAAAGGTGATTTACTAGTTCCTTTTGAAGTATGATGATGAGTATGAGTAAGGGTTGTGTTAGTGGAAGAGGGTGAAGAAGCTTGTGAAGAAGAAGATGAAGAAGGTGGTGGAGAGGGTTGAGGTTTGTCTCCATTTCCATTACATCGTCCTGAAGATCCTTCTCCTTTGATAGGTTTGGAACTTTCCCCTTACAACCTGGTATTCTGTTCTTCATAGAGGACCTTTACCATCTTTGTCATATCAAAGAAAGCCTTTCTGAAGGTCTTTTCATCTTCTGTCATTTTTGTAGGTTCTCCTTCATGAGACATGATCTCTAGAGTCTCAACTACAACTCGAGGCTGAACTAGTGTTGGAGATTGTGGCAGTCGTGCTCTCCTTCCCCTTGACCCAACTTCAGGGCTTCCAACCAACTTCCCTTCTCCTCTTTTGAGTTTTAACCTTTTAAGCATGACATAAACTTGTAAACAGTTAAATCCTTGTTTCACAAAGAAAACCTAGAGCTCTGATACCAAAATAATCTGATTTAGAATATTAGATTGTTGTGCTAAGATCCTCCTCAGATTAGAAATAAAATGCTTTCATTGTGTTTAAGGATTCATGAATTTTTGCAAGTGAAAAATGAGTTTTTATGTTAATTTTATGAGAAATTAAACATAAATAAGAGACTGAACAGCAACATAAACATGTACAGAACATCATAAAAAAAAAAAAAAAAAAAAAAAAAAAAAAAAAAAAAAAAAAAAAATAAATTACAATAGGAACACGATAAAGGAGTTCACCCCTCTTGGGCTATGTCTCCTTGGTCCAGCTTCCAATGGCTTAGGCTTGTCTATTATGCTCAAAAGTGTAAAAAGATGTGTTTAAAATGCTCAAATTTTTCTAAAACCTTCTCCCATCAATCTAGAATGTCCAAAAATGGCTATCTAGCCTCTTTTTGTATCCAATTTGGTGGAAAATTGTAGAATTTATGACCTCTCCTAGTTTTTCCAATATTCGCTCCACAAATTGCACCATTTCCAGCATGATCCTACAATTTCGCTCCAAAAAGCACTAACTGGGTGAAAATTTTGTCAAGCGACAACCATAAGCTATCGGCAACAACAAATTCATCACAAATCTCAATCAGCAAAAATTGGTGGGTCTTATGGTTTGTGAACACGGTGTGGGCAGTATGCAATTGCGAAAAGTGCCAGACCCGACAGAACTATCAATTGCAGTATAACCGTATTGCATCCAGAATATATCAAAATCGGTGGAGCCAGGGTAGTACATATAAAGAGACTTTGCACTTGTGCGTTATGGATTGTGATATCATAATTGCAACCTGATACTGTCGGAACTGATTTTGTAACACTTCACTTCTACGATGTGCAATTGTGATCATCGCATCACAAACCTAACTTGCTCTGGGGTTGATTCTTTAATGCCTTCCTTGTTGCGATGTGCGATTGTGATTATTGCATCGCACCCTGGATTTCTCTGGGGCCGCTTCTTTAATGCCAACCCACCTCCGATATGAAATTTGTGAAATGTGGGGCCAATAGAGGCCTACCACTTGGCACTTCCCCATTCACTGAAAAGTCCTTCCACACCATCTTTTCCTGCCATCTGTCCAAGTCAAACCTGAACTTTGACTTGTTCTAACTTCTTCATATGAGCTCGGATTTGAGTGTCATTCATACCATTGGAATCAGGATGATGAACACTTTTATTTGAAGCTAAGTTTATCAAGATTCTGCCACTTTGAGTTTTTAGCCTAATTTTGAGCACCTGATTAGGGACCCACCGATAAAAATGGTCTTATGAGATGATTCCTCCAATTTTTCCACTATGAAAGCGTCATGATGTATGAAAAGTAATATAGTGATCCAATTCAGATCAAATCAACATTGTCACTTTTTCCTTTTTGATATATCATTTTATCTTTAGGGTTTGTGGAGTATAGATGCTAACCAATGCATGAAAAGATATTATTGGAGTAGTTTATTCTAGCTCTAGATCTCATGACATTTCCAATTCTTTATATTCTTCCTTTTCATTTTCTATGTAGAATGCTTTCTTCTTATCACATTTGTGTCCCTTACTATACTTTTTGTCACAATTAAATCATAGTCCCTTTGCTCTTCTCTCATGCATTTGCTATGGTGTCAACCTTGTTGGTTGAGTGAGGTTAGTAGAGAGAACATTGTTTTGTCTATAGTTGTTGGTGATCACTCTTCTAGTAGCCATATTTTTAATTTTAACTTTCCTTTCCATACTAAAATCATGTTCTAGCATGTAACTCAGGTTGAACACTATCCTCTAAAGTCCCCATAGAGAGGTTTAACAAACTATCCTATGAAATATTCTTTACCTTGAGAATCAACTTTTGGAATTGTTGAATGTTCTCTGTAATTTGACTTGTTTGTATAAGATTTAATAATTAAATAAAGAATGTATTGCTCTTCATATATTCATAATGTGTTATCAATCCTTTGTTAAAATAAACCAAGATATAATAGAATCCATTTCCTTTTCACAATGCATTGATACCATACAATTTGATCTTGTTCTAAATACATATTTACCATTTGTAAGCCTATCAAGTGGTGTAGAACAAAGTATTGCTCCATTTCGAAAATACATGTTATAAGATCATTAAAATCATATTTCCTTATATTAGTCTTTGGAATGATGTAGTTCCTTGGTGCTATATTGAATCCTTGATAATGTAGACCTTGAGGTGACAACATATGATAATATTGGAATTCAAGATTTGTGCTCTCTAATTGTGATATATATTCCCCGTATGTCGTTGAGTTTCAACATAATTGTCCTCCTTATTTTCACGTTTTCCTTGAATCTCCATCTCTCTTTTAGAAAGCCTTTTTGAGATAACGTTTTCCATGAAATTCATGGATTTTTTTTGTTTTTTCCTTGTTTTCCTCCATCTTTTGTTTCATAATTTTTCACTAATCCTTACAACTGTGACTACTAAATTTCCAATTGGAATACCTAATACTGGACATATTCTATTTATTCATGAGTCATAAATAAGATTTCTGAAGGTTAAAGTGGTGAAATAACATTTGAAGCACACTTAGAATCCATATGAATAAATAATAATGCTCCTTTTTTTCATCTTTATCACAAATTTTGGATCACCAAAAAATATTACAATCAAAAGTGCATGCCAATTGTAAGTTACATACTTTTTAAAACCCTAATTTGTAGACTATCTATATGGCTAACCTTTTTCATCATATACCTATGAAATTTGAGTCCTCCTGAATCTGAAATTTCATCTTGCACTACTTTGACATGTCTTCTCTACAAATCCACAAGTTCGACCAAAATTTGATGTGCAAATTGAAAGTTATGGTAACTTTCAATAAACTTGTTTAATTTTGGCCTCTTCCTAATAGTGAACTTGTACAGTTTGCCACATGTCAATTTTTTCAAATGTGATTATGAAAATTTTGCCTTAGGTAATTTAATATATCTCTTTGGAATTTTGAAAATTTCATAGCCTAGAACTTTTATGGGAGAAAGTTAAAGAAAAAATTCCAAGAACATGCGTTTGAAACTGATTTTAGGACTATCCACAAAACCCTAACTTCCACATGGTATATCTCAAAAATTGTAGCAAAGCAAAATCTAATTTTTTTACCAGTTGTACTCCAAGTTCCCTCGTGAGTTTGTTACAATTTTTACATTATGAAGTGTTTGAGAAAGAAAGATATAGCAAAAATTCAAAGATCGCATGTTTGAAATTGATTCAAGACCATTCACAAACCCTAACTTATATAGGGTATATATAAAAAAGTATAGAGAACCAAAATTTGAAATTTTTATCAAATGTAATTCAAAAAATTTTATCAATTGTATCAAAATTACATTGTCTAAAGTGTTCCTAAAAAAAGTTATGGAGAAAATTCCAAGCCCACTCATTTGAAATTGATTTCAACACCATTCACAAAACTTAACTTCCATAAGGTATATCTTAGAAAGTGTAACACACTAGAATTTGAAATTTTGACCTGATGTACCTTAAGATATCTCTTCAATTGTATCAAAATTTTAATTTTGAAGCTTCACAAAAAAATATTATAGATAACATTGCATGATGATTTGTTTGAAATAGTAAAACTCTAGGTTCATATGCTATGATACCAAATTTTATGGACTATGCACCTTAAACATGATAATAAGTCAACGAATACAATCCACTTCAAGGGTGGAACCTCCTTTTACAATGAATATGATATAAGACTGTAGAAAATCATGTAGATTCACAAACTCATGCAGTGTACTAAAGTATAGGAAAATAATCTACTTCTACTTTCAACCAGCAGAAGCCAATAGATCGATGAAAACAATATGAACAAGATGAAGATAAACTAATGGCACATAACACAAGATGTATCTGGGGAAAGACACTGCTCAAAACCCCGATATATGTATTGCATATATCATAAATATGAGTGAAGATACAAAGCTTGTTCTCACTAGAACAATTTTGAATAGGTATGCTCAACTCTCTAAGCTCACAAGCAAGCTCTTGGAAAACACTTAGCCAATTTTGTAGCTCTCCAAGCCCTTATTTTCTTGTGTAATTCCTAGGATGAATAGACTATACTTAAAGGGAATTCATGCTTCCAAAACTGTGCAATCCAAACATAGGTCCTTCTCTGATTGCATGCATGATCTATACAACTCAGTAAATCATACAACTAATTGTACAATGTCCCTACACTCTAGTCTCAACTGGATCTTTCTTAGAATCGACATGCATGATTTTCTGATGAGCGAATATTCAGTTAACTAGAGTGACACTTATGGATGCACTAGTGCACTAACTAACTGTTAACTCTCTATTAGTTCCACAAACAGTTTGGAACTAATTTAATTGAACATAACTCAATAACCTGAGTTATCTAATTTAAAACTAAATTTAAACTCATACTGGATCCCTAAAATTTAGGGAGAACATATACATGACTTCAAAAAAACTCCCAACTCAAAATTCCTAAGCTAATTAAATTAATTTACTATTTACAAGTTGCTATGAGAATAGAATTCGATTTTAATTCTTAGTTTAATTCAAGGACAAATTAAATCAAAATTTCCTGTTGTCATTTCTCAACACTCCCTCTCAACAAGAAAGGGATTATCAACTATCCTGATCCTCTCTTTGTGAAACTCGAATTTACATATTGACAATGCCTTTTTCAAAATGTCAGCATCTTGCTCCTCCGTGGGAATGTACTCTAGCAACATAATCTGCCTCAATACACAATCTCTAAGATGATGATATCAGATATCAATATGCTTGGACCGATCATGAAAAACTAGATTTTCAGAGAGTTTTATACAACTTTGATTATCACAACAAATCAAAGTTGGATCCATTTTCTCACCAAACAACCTAACCAGGATCTTCCTCATCTAGATGGCCTCACATGTTGCTTGACTTGTAGCCATGTACTCTGCCTTTGCTGAACTAACTGCAACCAATCTTTGTTTCCTTTTGTACCAAGAGATTGCTGCTGACCCAATACTAAAGATCCCTCTTAATGTGCTCTTTCGGTCGAATGGACTCGCTTTCCAATCTACATCGGTGAAGGCTTGAAGCTTCACTCCCTCTATCCATCTGTACCATAATCCATACTGAGAAGTTCCCCAAAGATATCTCAACACATTCTTTTCTACCTTCCAATACAACTTAGTAGGCCTAACCATCACTTGACAAATTTGGTTAACCGCATAGCACATATCCGGTTATGTGTTCACCAAGTACATGAGTGAAGTCACAAGTTGCTTGTAAACAATACCTTCCACTACTTCCCCTAAAGTAGCATCCTCCTTCCTCCAGTTACCTGCTAGAGGAGTCTCCATGGATTTGCTGCTCTCCATGCGTAATCTCCTGAGTATCTCATTGGAATACTTGCCCTAAGACACAAACAACTCCCCATCTCCCTGCCATATCTCCATGCCAAGAAAGTAATGCATGAGCCCCATGTTCTTCATCTCAAACTCTCTTATAAGTTCCTCCTTGCAAGATTTGATTAGCTGATCATCACATGTAAGTATGAGATTATCAAAATAAACTATAATGATCAACAACTTACCTTCCACCACTATGTGATATAGGTTTGCATCCACTTCACTCTTCGAAGCGAAACTCCGTGAAGTAGCTATCTATCTTGGTGTACCAAGCATGGGGTGCTTGCTTTAGCCCATACAATGCTCTCTTGAGCTTGAACACATGCGAATCACGGTCAAATGTCTCAAAACCTTCATGCTGCTCTATGTACACCTCTTCCTCAATCATTCCATTAAGGAAGGTTGTATTCACATCCATCTAATGTATCTTCCAACCCATCTATGCTGATAGTTCCAGTATAGATTTGATCGACGAGTACCTTGCAACATGAGAAGAGGTCTCATCATAGTCAATACCCTCTACCAGTGAAAAGCCACGGGCCACAAATCTAGCCTTATGCTTCTCCACACTAACATTTGTAGATTTCTTTACCTTGTAAAGCCAACAAGAGCTCACCATTGACTTGTCCTCCGGTCCTGATACCACATCCCAAACACTGTTACGAACTATGGAGTCATACTCCTCCACCATGGCATCAACCGAAACCAGTTGTTGCATTTCTTCCTTAATGGAAGATGGCTTTGTCACAACACATTCACCCATAAGAGCCATGTATCTAGTGTACCTCTCCGGTGACCTCCTCTACCTGTGCTGAGAAATGGGTGTTCCCACATTCTCCTGTGCATCATCTAATAATATGTCAACTTCTCTAGTGCGCTTTCTTCCCTCTATGGAATAATCTTCCTGAGTGGATGTATCCACTCCCAGATCCTCTGCATGTGGCTACTCCACATCAATCTGAGGCTTCTCAAACTTAGGAGCTAAAATCTCCTCATCCACATGTAACTTAAGCTCCCTCTCAAGGGAAACTCACATGGCCTTCTACTCATCGAATCTGACATCCCTACAAACCACTATCATACTATTGGTCGACAAGTACACCCGATAATTGTGAGGTGTATCAGTGTACCCTCCAAGTATCCCCAAATCTGATGTCAGCTCAAGCTTCTTCTGTGCATCTATGGTCACATGGAAATATATCGATGACCCAAAAATCCTGAAGTGACCAACATCTGGCCTCTTACTGGAATAAGCCTCCTTTGGTGTCTTCATATCAAGTATCTGATGCAAGATATGGTTATGAGAATAAACCGTTGTGTTGCATGCCTCAACCCACAAGTGAAGTGGTAGGCCCTAATCATGCAACAACTCCCTCGCTTCCCCTACTATGGTTTTGTTCTTCCTCTCGACCACCTCATTCTGTTGAGGGTTATGGGGTGCTGTCAACTCCCGTTTAATCCCCTCTGATGCACAGAAGTTATTAAACTAATTTGATACATACTCACCATCGTTATCACTCCATAGAGATTTAACCTTCTTGCCTAACTATTTATCCACCAACTATTTAAAGTCACAAAACTTAGTGAAGGTTTGATCCTTTTTCTGCATGAAAAATATCTAACATTTTTTAGAAAAGTCATCAACAAATATAACATAATACCTGTGTTTGGCCATGGATGCTGTCAAGAATGGTCCACACACATTTGAATGGACTCACTCTATAATAGTCTCTGCTTGATTGTCTCTATCGAGAAAGGAAGCCTTAGTGTATTATCCCAAAGTACACCCTTTTCATGTATCATCTTGCTCAAGGATACCTTTGGGAAGATCGATAGAGATCTACTGCAATATCTTCAAAGCTCCATGATGCAAGTGGCCCAATCACCTATGCCACAACTTGCCAACGTCTCGACTCTGCACCCTTTTTATTTTTTTGCTCAAAACACCACACTTCTCTACCTCCAGTTTATAGAGATTCTTCACACGAATCCCTATCTTCTTTACTTGACCCTTGGCTATGTGTTGAAGGAACGCATTTCCTTTCGAGAAGATCACATCATAGCCTCTATCCTCAAGCATGGAAACAGATGCCAAGTTCTTCTTCAGCCTGAGGAAATACATAACATTCTTCAAGGTGAGTGGAGCCCCATGCTCCCTCTCAAAAGTAATCGTGCTTAATCCAGTAACACTATACTTCTCGTCATCACCCATCTCGATATGCATATGGAGATCTTTCTCCTCCAGACCACTGAATAGATATTTGTTGTCAGTCACGTGGAATGAAGCTCCACTGTCTAAGTACCATACACTTCCCATCATTGATGATACCATGCAGGCAATGAGGGAAAATTCCAATTCGAATTGAGAGGCCAAAGCCTCACTCGCTGCTGCTCCTGAGGACTTCTTCTTCGACTTATTAAGTGGACAATTTGTAGCAAAATGAACTAGCTCATGAAATTAAAAGCACTTAACTTTCATCATGTATTTCTTCTTACGTCCATGATAAGAATCTGATTTGGAATGGGAAGCTTTCCCTTTCTCCTTATTCGCCTTAATCGCTAAGGAACAGTTCTCTTCACCATCAGTCTTTGATGAAGAGCCATCCCTGGTGTTCCTCTTGATCTCCTCTTGCATCAAATATGACCACGGTCGTTCCCAATCTAGCAGCTTCTCACGACCATTTACAGAGTCCTAATAACTATGCCAACTCTTTGGGAGTCCTAGAAGAGCAAGACTCACCATATCATCCTCAGAAATCGTGATTCTAACACTTCCAAGTTCATCACGACATTGAGTGAACTTGATCAAATATTTTGGAATTTTCTCGCCTTTCTCCATTTTGATTTTTCGAAGTTTGTCCTTCAGTGCCAATTTCCTTTGAAACTGTTGTTCTAATACAAGTCTGTCAATTTTTTCCACATAGCATACGAATTTTCCTTTCCATGGAGACTCGAGACAATGTGGTCTCGAACTCCCTCAAGGATTATCTACCTCGCCTTCGCCACACACTTCTTCCATTTGGATAAATTCTGTGCATCCGATGATGTTGGCTTAGTAATTTCTTGATCAATGAATTCCTTCAAGCCATTATCCTCTAGCACAACCTCCATTCTGTCCCTCCAGGCTATAAAATTTGAGCTGCATTCCAAGGCATACTCAAGTTGCAAACCGTAGAACGCCATCTATCAATCTTGAGGTATGTATTGCAAATTCGAATTTCACCTATTACCCAAAACTCAAAACTTTGAAATTTTCTCTAGTATAATGTTCTCAGCTCTAATACCATGTAGAAAATTTTGTAGATTCACAAGCTCATGCAACATACTAAAGCACAGGATAAGAATCTACTTCTACTTTCAACCACCGGAAGCCAATAGGTCGATGAAAACAATATGAAAAAGAAGAAGATAAATCAATGGCACAAAACACAAGATGTATCTGGGGAAAGCCACTACTCAAAACCCCACTATTTGTATTGCATATATAAAAAATATGAGTGAAGATAAAAATCTCGTTCTCACTAGAACAATTCTGCACAAGTATGCTCAACTCTCTACGCTCACAAGCAAGCTATTGGTCAATGCTTAGCGAATTATACAACTCTCCAAGCCTCTATTTCCTTGCGTAATTCCTAGGATGAATAGCCTATATTTAAAGGGAATTCATGCTTCCAAAACTGAACAATCCAAACATAGGTCCTTCTCTAATTGCATATGTTGTCACTTACTGCATTGTGGGTTTTGATTGGTCAAGGTTGTCCAAGAGTAGTGATGTTTGGAGCCACTTTCCTAGGCCACAGAAGATATCAGAGCTAAATTTGACCCTCTCCATGGCTTAGTGGTCGAAAAGATATTTCCAACAGTATATAGAAGTCTAAGAATGGATTTCTAGATCAGAAGTTAGAGCATGTTGAAGATCACACTTGGAAAGCCTTGAAAACCAAGAAAATGACCAAGTATGAGGGCATCTCGCAATCCCGCATCCCGCAAATCAGTGAACCCGCAGTCATAGTAGTCCGCATCCCACATTCTCGCATGGCCCCCTACAATACTTGATGGGACATTCTTAAGGAATTGTGGGGGTGAGAATCACCGATAGTGTTAAAAAGTCGGGGAGTGTAGAGGCTGATTTACACTAAAAATCAATGAAAAACAAAGGCTAGGCTGCCCCCTTCTCACTCCTCCACGTGGCGAAATATGGTAAATCCTGAATCCTCCAATATCGGTGGATCAACGGGGTTCTGACTTAATATACCTTGCGGGGGTTGATTCTATGATATAATGTAAAAGTCACGGGAAAGGCCGAAAACCAAATACAAAGAAAATGCATGAAGAATAGGAGCGGGTAGCCCCCTTTCTCTCTCCTCCACGTGGCGGTATGACATATCGACGATGGGCAATCCCGCAACATACATTATCAATGATTGAAGGAATAGAGGGGTTACCTCCCAAAGAACCTTGTGAGGTTGCGATATTGTGATTTAGCGAAAAATCATTGGGGAGGGTTGAAATTCATTAACAAAGGAAATGCCTGTGAAAATAGGGTTGGGCAGGCTTTTTTCTCTCTCCTACAGGGAGCCACGTGGCGACATATGATTGGTCCTCACAGCTGACATGGCAGCTGATGTCATAAATGACGTGGCAATACGAAGGACACGTGGTAGTATTGATGCTGATGTGGCAAATGACACGTGTCACTCAGTTTCACATTTTTAGGGGTTCAATTGGGCCATTTCCGGGTGACACGTGTCCAGACTTACAAGATGACATGCGGCAATGATGACATCACCCTGAAAATCAATGATCACATAAAGTGTAAGTTCTTTCCCTTACCGATACTCCTTCCTAGCCTGCGATTGTGATATGTGGGAAACCCTCCCAGATGTGATACATTTTAGTGGTTCTACCTCAGGAGGATTTCGCGTCCGGATTGTCAGCCTATGCTATGGAAAATGGTAAAGCGGGCCCCTCTCTCGCAGTGCGATTGCGATGTCCTAGGTGGGCCCAATCTTGCAAATCTGCGATTGCAGTTTTCTAGGGAAGAAGCTTAAGGTAAAGCACAACAAAGTGTCGATATGTGAGATTTTGTGTTACAAAGGAAACAACCCCCTAGACACAGGTCTGAAGGCCTTAGCGCCTGAAAGGATAAACCCCTAGTCTCAACCTCTAGCTATATGAAGACAACATAAATAAGGGTGCTACACCAAAGGGGGGCTTAAAGGGAAGTCACAATGCACTTGTTTCATGTGTTAAAGGCCCACATTCGAAGGACTCCCAGGTACATCATAATACACGACACCAGGCTTTTCAAAGCTCCGGTAGTGTCTAGTAGAGTTTCAATGGGCAAATGGGCCGACGGCTAAAGAATTAAATGGAACATGGCACAACATTTCAGCAGTACACGAGACTCAAGAAGATTAGTGGCTCATCATGGAGCCCCATCCCTCTACACAGTAAAAGACCTCAAATATGAGAACTTACAAATGACCCAACCCTGCTTCATAGAACAAGGCATCCAAGTAGTAAAGGAAGAAGCAAAGGGGTTAGTCGAGCAGCACAGGAGGCCATACTGTGAGCAAGTTACAGCCCAAGGCAAAGGCGATCACAAGATGGGCACTGAGACTTTTTCATTTACTTTTGTTTGGTTATTTACTTATTTTTGTCCTGTAACATGTCTTCCTTTCAATGAGGCTTTTAATTTTGTAATCTTTTGGGCCACAAAGCCATCTCTGACTGAGATAGCTAGTTGACTCGAAAGCTAATACTAGGCCATAGATACTCTAGTATAATGAATGTTCTCTCTCCCCTCTCCAGATAAATAGGGGCAGGAAATACTTAGAAAAGGTTCAGAAATTCTATAGAAAAGACTACATGCCATTTTCAGACTATTTTTCTTTGTGGCTCCGATATTTTTCAAAATATCAAGGATATGGTGGTGACCCCCCCTTCAAATATTCCAATATGTGTTCCTTCTGTTAAACCTTATTTTATGTTCATCTTTCCTCTCTGTATTCATGCAAATTGCAGCTGCTAGAAATGTTTCAAGCTTCCTCATAGATATATTTGTATTGATATGTGAATTCAAGTGCCTGTAATTATATCTCAGATTCACTTGTCTCAATACTGTTGATGCATATACCTATGTGGACTATTGAAATCATATCTTTAACTCTGAAACACATGAACCATAACATTCAACCCCTCCTTCATCCATTATTTCTTCTTGTAACTCAAATAAGTATAGAAATCCTTAATGTCTCAAGTTCTTTGTGTTAAGTGTAGAACTCTTGAAGCCTCATGCTCTATGTGATGAGTTGATCCCTTTCTTTGTCCTATTTCATATGCTTTGCAAAATATTATTAAGTTGTAAACCCTTGAATTGCTCAATCTCCCCTATTTTCATGCATATTTATGAGATTTGAACTTGTGAGGAAGTACCAAAAATTCATGTTTTATTTCTTTGGATAAATGAACTAGCCCATTTCCTATTATATATATATATATATATATATATATATATAACATAAGTGATGTTTCCAATTTCCTGTAAATCATTTAAGACACACAAATCTAGATGTGCCCAAGCACTAGTCTTGTAAGAAATCTAAGGCCATCTTTGGGAGCTACAACATCTTTTGGCGTCGTTGCTGGGGAGCTTATTGAATGATTTTTCCCCCAAGATACGAAAAATTGAGCGCCGTTCATGTAGGTGAGCAAAGTTTGTTCTGATTGCATTCATATCACCTTGGAAACTCCACGTCCCCTCATTATCATTCATAACCCTGGCTTTTAAAAGGCCTCATACTCAAACAGATACATCCTAGTAGAAACCCGCATTTGTATCTAACCCTAAAAAAATAATTTCCAAGAAAATATAGAAAGAGAAAACTCCCCCTCATTGTGCTACCATCTCACCAGCCTTTGAAGTTACCTCATTCAGTTCTCAGCTTGTTGCTGCTCATTATTCAGGACTTACTCCTAAGGCCCTGACATACCCTCTTTCCCCTCCAAACACTATGGTCTTGACCCCCGTTCCTCAAGCAAATTTTAATCCCCCTCCACTAATCCAAATGGCTCTTCCAGGGATTTTGTTAAATAACTATGCACCTCTTGATCTAACTCTTCCCTTAAGTGTCATGCCCCAATATTAGCTCAAGCTTTTGCCTAGATTCAATGTAGAAGATGACAACCCAGCATAGGGACACATAGAAACCTTCTGTGCCTTTGTTGAGAACCTGAATGTGGTACAACTGGATGTGTTCATGAGACTTTTTGTACGAAGTCTTAATCGAGAAGTCAGAAAGTGGTTCAAAGGCCTACCAAATGCCTCCATCACTACCTGGGAGGAGCTGGAAAATTCTTTCACCTAGAAATGGAGAGAAAAGAGGCATCATGAGTACCTCCTCATTGAGTTTAATTCCATAAGAAAAAGACTAAAGGAGGATACTTCAGAATTTATCAAAATATTTAATAAGTAGTACAATAACCTACCAATTAACATAAAGGCTCCTCCAGCTGCAGCTCCTGTGGTTTTCTTGGGATCCTTTGAGTTCCCCGTTGGTTTTACCTTGAGAGAAAGGAAGTCTCTCACTCTGGACCAACTTCAGATCGATGCTCTCAAAGTAGAATAAAATATGGCCTCAACTGGGAAGTCAAGGGTAAATCAAGAACTTGCTGAACCCAAAAGACGAAAAGAAGAGGCATCCTCCTCTGGTCAAGATAGAGAATCATCAGACCCGAAGTGGGATGATCTCGAAAAACTCATCAAGAGTTTATCACAAAAGGTTGGAAAGATTGAAATTGAGAATAAGAACCTCTCCAGACATAATGATCAAGTCAACAACTAGGGCTATAACCCGCAATACAAAATACCTCCACTGCAACTACTTCCAAGGGAAAGAAAGGACCAACTTGATCAGATCCCTCATCCTTTATACTTGGAAGATGGTCCTGACGAATAATAGTTAGATACACAAGAGATGCAGGAAAATATATATTCTGCTTTTTCTGAAGAAGAATATGAGAATATGGCTCACTAGGAGGCCAATCATGATAGAGAAGCAACAATAGATGAGGAATATATGGATTATTATTGCAAACAGTTTGTAGAGTTCATGCAAACACAACCCTAATGGAAGTATAATCAAAGATCTTCAAAGAAGAGAACAAGAGAACCACAACAACAAGGGGAAGCTTCTCCCCAAGTGGTTCCTCTAACAGTAGACAAGGGGAAAGGTAAGCTCCATCCTGACCCACCCAAGATAGGAGTCTCTGCAAATAAGGAGAGCAATGGTCCTAAAGGGCACACAGAAAAGGAGCCCCCTATTTTGCCTAAAACTGCTTGCGGGAAGGGAGAAAGAATAGTGCCACAAGAGATAGAAAAGGTCCAACCCACATTCAATCTCTAAAAAGAGCTTGAAAAGGTAAAAATTCATGTTCCTCTAACTGAGCTTATAAAGCAGCCAAATTACCAAGCTTAAGTCTCTCAATTCATGCATCCAGCCACCTCTGCACCATCCCATGATAGTTTGAACCTTCAAGAGGAGAGGCCCATGGTTTTTTTTGGACTGCATGTGGAAGATTTGGACCCTTCTACTGCGCATTTATATGTGACTTTTGTGATCCATGAACTTTTGTTGCCTAATTTCATGTTGGATTCCGGGGCCTCATACAACCTCATGCCATTATCAGTAATGGAACAACTAGGTTTGGAGATCACTAGACCATACAAGGACCTGTACTCCTTTGATTCCAAGAGAGTCAAATTCTTAGGCATGATAAAGGATCTAGTGGTAAACCTGGTTCAGGTGCTGGTGAAAACTGTGGTAATGGATGTAGTGGTGGCTGATATACCTCCTTGTTTGGGGTTCTAAGGTGGGTGGCTCTATCAAGCTAGATCTAACTTATGCCACCATTCCCACTTTTGGAGGTGAGTAAAGGAGGCAGTACAAAGAATCCAGGTTTGTGAAAAATGTGACCCTAGCTCAAGGCTCAGAAAAATCCCCAGTGCATGGGAAGGATAGCGACATATCTTGTCTATTCCTAGAAGAGGATGAGGCTTTCCTAGAGGAAACATCAATACACCTAGCAGGGCATTCAAAAAACTTGCGTGCAAATGAAAATAGATTATGGAAATTAAAGTTCGAAGGAGCAAACTCAAAATATGGAAATGGAGCTGGAATATTGTTGGTGTCTCCGGAGGTAAGCTTGATACCCCTCTCTTTCAAAATGGAGTTTGAGGCAACCAAAAATTTGGCGGAGTATGAGACACTTCTCCTTAGGTTACAAATGGAAAGAAATATGAACATTGAATGCCTATCGGCCTATGGAGACTCTGAGCTAGTCGCAAGGAAGATCTAAGACCAATGCCAAGCCAAACATCCCAGGCTGAGGACGTACTTAAATGAAGTGTGGGACTTAATCAAAAATTTATTCCTAGACTTTAACATCCAGTTTCTACCTAGGGAAGAAAACATGATGGCTAACTCTCCTGCAGTAGCTACAAGCACTTTCATGCCCCCACAAAATCGAATCAGATATGAGATAGAAGTTAGACACAGGCCTTCAATACCTAACAATGTCAAAAATTGGTAGGTATTCGAAGATGATGAGCAGGAGAATAGATTCATAGAAGTCATTGGGGAGTTCGCCCACTCCACCATCGATCAAGAAGAAGAAGAATCATAACAAGAAGCCACTTCGTGGAAAGACATAGTGGTTGGGTAAAAAATTTGCAACTGAAAGGGAACACCATCCCCCGTGGACTTGTTCCATTAGAAAGATTTTTTAATAAAGACGACATAGCTTCCAGACAAATGGCCCCAGAGAAAGATGAGCAGGTAGAGGACTGCAACATCAGATCAGAGGAGGAACCCCAGATGATCAGGTTGCCCAAAGGAATCCCCTTGCAATACAAACATAGGTCTTTAAATCTATTCAAAACTTACAAAGATGTATTTGATTGGTCTTATGATGATTTGAAATCATTTGATACTAATATTATTCAGTATAAGATTCCTTTGAAGAGTGGGATAAAGCCACACAAACAGAAACTCAGACAAATAAATCCACTTTTACTACTCTCCATTGAAAAGGAGGTAAGGAAGTTGCTGCAGGCCAAGATCATAGTACCTTTAAGATACTCTGAGTGGGTAGCTAATTTGGTCCCTGTTTGAAAAAAGAATGGAGAGATAAGGCTATGTGTGGACTTCCAGAATTTAAACAGGGCGTCTCTAAAAGATAACTACCATCTACCCAAGATGGATAATATATTGCAAAAGATAGTGGGTGCAGCCAGAATGTCCATGATGGACGGATTCTCTGGATATAACCAAGTGACAATCCACCTTGAGGACTAGAAAAAGATTGATTTCACCACCCCGTGGGGAACATTCATGTACACTCGCATGCTTTTCGGGTTGATAAATGTAGGGGCCACATTTCAGAGAGATATGGACATAGATTTCGTGGGCGAGCAATATAAATTTGTGGTAGTCAACTTAGATGACATCACAATATTTTCTAAGACTGATGAAGAGCATATCATCCATTTAAAGCTCACCTTTGAGAAGTGCAGGAGGTATGGCCTGTCTATGAATTGTAAGAATTCTTAGTTCACCTAGAGTGAGGGGAAGCTACTTGGACACATAATAGTGTAGGAAGGAGTAAATATTTATCCTGAATGATTCAAATCCATCAACCATATTCCCTTGCCCATAAACAAGAAATAAGTTCAAGCCTTTTTTGGGGAGGATCAATTTCTTAAGGCAATTCATACCCAACTATTCTAAGATAGTCAAAGGTATTATAGACATGCTCAAGAAGGAGAATGAAGTCAAGTGGAGCTTTGTCCCCCGTGATTCTTTCACTAGAATAAAAAAGATTTGGTTGAGGCCCCAGAGCTAGTCAACCCCGACTATTCAGTGCCTTTCTACATCTTTTCTTTTGCCTCTCCACATACCATTGATGCTATGATGTTACAGAAAAATAAAGAAGGTTATGAGCAACCCATTACCTTTTTCATCCAATTCCTAAGGGATGTCGAGCTCAAGTATAATATATTGGAGAAATAGGCCTATGCATTGGTCAAGGCGCTAAAGTCATTTCGTATATATGTGCTGTAATCAGAAATCACAGCATTCGTCCCAATAACTGCAGTCAACGACATCCTGGTGGAAGGAGAAAACGAAGGAAAGAGGGGCCAATGGATAGCTAAAATACAACAATATGAGCTAGAAATAAAGCCTACCAAGCTCATTAAAGGCCAGGGGTTGGCTAAGATTTTATCTGAATCCAACTGCCAAGCTTTAGGGGTAAGCCTGATCATAGAGGAAGGCAGACCAGAGGATCACCAAAGCGGAATTAAAATAGCTGAGAAGAAGATCTATGCCAAATAGGAGGAATCACCCAGGTATAAGAACATTGTTCATTACCTCTTATTCCTAATATGCCTGTTGGGACTAGATATATCTAAATACCAGAGTTTGAGATTGTAGGCACAAAAATACATTATATCCAATGGAATGCTCTACTGGACCCAGTGGGGGTATTGCTGCTATGTTTGGTTGAGGGAGAAACCAGTGAAGTGATTGAGGCTTTCCATGGGGGAGTTTGTGGAGGACACTATAGTTGCAAGACAACAACACATAAAATCCTCAAGGTAGGATTCTATTGGCCTACACTGTTTGGAGATGTTTATCCTCATGTTAGGTCGTGCCAGAAATTCCAATTATTTGCTGAAAGATAGGAGTTTTATCCTCTCCCCCTTATTCTTGTGCAAGTAGAGGATCCTTTTAGACAGTGGGGATTGGACTTGATTAGAGAAATAAACCCACCATCTAGTGGCCAACACAAGTGGATATTGATGACCACTGACTATTTCGCCAAGTGGGTAGAGGTCATCCCAGCTAGAAACGCTACAAACTAAGTGGTGATAAAATTCATGGAAGAGAACATACTATCCCGCTTTTGTTGTCCTTTTAAAATTATCACTGATAATGCACAGGTATTCAAATATGCCAAGTTCACCAATTTCTACCATAAATTCAATATCATTATTAGACACTCCACTACATACTACCCTAAAGGGAATGGTTTGCCTGAGTCTTCAAATAAAACTGTGGTTAGGGTTCTAAAGAAGACCATCACTGTAAATCAAAGGAACTGGGACTCATGACTGAAGTTTGCTCTGTGGGCTAACCATGTAATGCGTAAACAATCCACTAGGAAATCACCCTTTGAGCTAGTATATGGCAAGGTTGTTGTCTTCTCGATCCAATTAGTGATGCCAATAGCTAAGTTTCTACAAGAAGCTGAGGAAGAGCCAAGTGCCTTGACTAGAAGGATAAATTAGTTGGTGGAGCTTCACGAGAATAGAGAGCAGGTGGGGACAAAATTGTCAAACTATCAACAAAGGATGAAATCTCTATTTGACAAAAAGGCTAAGGACAGACCTCTTCAACAACGAGATTTAGTTCCCAGGTGGGATGTTTAACGAGAAAACAAATGCAAACATGGGAAATTTGATCCACTATGGTTTGACCCCTTCAATATTGCAGAAGAAAGGGGAAATAACACTTACATGCTTCAAAATTTGGATGGTGAACTACTGGAATTACCTGTAAATGGTCAGTTCTTAAAATTTTATTTTCAAAACTAGATATATGTTTCTTGCTCATTGTAAATATCTGGTGTGTGTTTTGAAATTGTTATTTGAATTTTTCAATTTATTATAAAAATGTCATTTTTGACAGAATTATAGTTTGTTTAAGAATGACTCCATTCCTAATGGAAGGAAAAGCTACTAGTCTGCAGGTCCTCAGCACCTTGCAGCAAGGCACTGTCCCTAGTTGGAGCCAATGTTGTCACTCACTGCATTATGGGTTTCAATTAGTCAAGGTTGCCAAATATCATTGAAGTTAGGAGCCACTTTCCTATGCCATAGAAGATCGCAAAGCTAAATAAAACCCTCTCCATGGTCTAGTTCTCAGAAATAGATTTCCAACAGTATATAAAAGTCCAAGAATGGAATTCTAGATCGGAAGTTAGAGAATGTTGAAGATCACACCTGGAAAGCCTTGAAAACCAAGAAAATGACTAAGTATGAGGGCATCCCACAATCCCACATCTCGTAAATAAGTGACCCTATAGTCCCGCATGGCCTCCTGCAATACTTGATAGGCCATCCTTAAGGAATTGTGGGGGAGAGGGGGGGAATCGTCGATAATGTTAAAGTGTTGGGGAGGGAAAAGGTTGATTTACACTAAAAATCAATGAAAAAAAAAGGCCAGGTCACCCCCTTCTTACTCCTCCACGTGGTGAAATATGATAAATCTTGCATCCCAAAATCTGGAAATATCGGCGGATCGGTGGGGTTTTGACTTAATAGACCTTGCGGGGTTCGATTCTGTGATGCAATGTAAAAGTCCTAGGAAAGGATGAAAACCAAATACAAATGAAATGCATGAAAAACAGGAGCAGGCAACCCCTTTCTCTCTCCTCCACGTGGTGGTATGGTGTTACGACATATCGATGATGAGAAATCCCACATTATCGGTGATCACAGGAACAGAGGGGCCACCCCCCCAAAAACCTTGTGGGGTTGCAATATTGCAATTTAGTGCAAAATCGTCGGGGATGACCGAAATTTATTAATAAAGGAAATGCCTACGAAAACAGGGTCGAGCAGGCCTTTTTCTCTCTCTTACATGGGGCCACGTGGTGGCATATGATTGGTCTTTAGAGCTGACAGGGCAAATGACGTCATAAATGATGTGGTAGTATGGAGGACACGTGGCAGTACATATGTTAACATCGCAGATGACACGTGTCACTCGGTTTCAACATTGTCAGGGGTCTTATGGGGCCATTTCTGGGTGACGCATGTCACCACTTACAGGGTGACATGTGGCAATGATGACGTCACCCTGCAGATGGGCGATCGCACAAAGTGTAATTTCTTTCCCTCGCTGATACTCCTTCCTGGCCTGTGATTTCAATATGCGGGAAACCCTCTTAGATGTGATATGTTTTAGTGGGTCTACCTTAGGAGGATTTCACATCTGGACTGTCAGCCCACACTATGGAAAAAGGTAAAGGGTCCCCCTCTCCTGTAGTGAAAATTTGACATCCTAGGTGGGCCCGATCCCACAAATCAGTGATCGCAATTGTCTAGGGAAGAAGCTTAAGGTAAAGCACGGTAAAGCGTCGATATGTGGGATTTTGCGTTACAAAGGAAACAGGCCCTTAGACACAGGTTTGAAGCCCTTAGCGCCTGAAAGATTAAGCCCCTGGTCCCAACCTGTGGTTATATGAAGACATTGAAGATAAGTGCGCTACACTAAAGGGGGGCTTAAAGGGAAGTCACAAAACACTTGTTTCATGTAATTCCTGTGTTAAAGGTCTAAGTTCGAAGGACTCTCGGGTACATCATAATACATGAAACCAGGGTTTTCGAAGCTCCGATAGTGTCTAACAGAGTTTTAATGGGAAGATGGGCCGACAGTTAAAGACTTAAATGGAGCATAGCGCAACATTGGAGTAGTACACGGGACTCAGGAATATTAATGGCTCAACATGGAGCTTCATCCCTCTACATAGAAAAAGACTGCAAATATGGGCACTTATAGTTGACCCAACCCATGATTCATAGAACAAGGCTTTTGAGCAGTAAAGGCAGAAGCGACGGGGTCAGTCGAGCAGTACAGGAGGCCATAGTATGAGAAAATTATAGCCTGAGGTAGAAGCAATTACAGGATGGGCACAAAGACTTTTTCATTTAATTTTTCGTTTGGTTATTTACTTATTTTTTTCCTGTAACATGCCTTCCTTTCAATGAGGCTTTTAATTATGTAATGTTTTGGGCCATAGAGCCATCTCCGACTGAGATAGCTAGTCGACTTGACAGCTAGAACTAGGCCTGAGATATTTTACTATAATGAATGTTCTCGCTCCCCTCTCCAGATAAATAGGGGAAGGAAAGACTTGGAAAATGTTCAGAAATTCTATAGAAAAGACTACATGCCATTTTTCAAAATATTTTTCTTTGTAACTCAGATCTTTTTCAAAATATCAAGGATATGGTGGCGATTTCCCCTTCAAGTATTATTGTATGTGTTCCTTCTGTTAAATCTCATTTTATGTTCATATTTCCTCTCTGTATTCATGCAAATTATAACTACTAGAAATGTTTCAAGCTTCCTCATAGATTTATTTGTATTGATATGTGAATTCAAGTGCTTAAAATATTATCACAGATTCACTTGTCTCAATACTGTAGATGCATATACCTGTGTGGACTATTGAAATCATATATTTAAATCTACAACACATGAATCATAGCACTCAACCCCTCCTTCATCCATTATTTCTTCTTGTAACTCAAATAAGCATAAAAATCCTTAATGCCTCAAGTTCTATGTGTTAAGTGTAGAAATTTTGAAGCCTCATGCTCTATGTGATGAGTTGCTCCCTCTCTTTGTCCTCTCTCATCTTTTCTGGAAATCTTATTAAGTTGTAAGTCCTTGAATTAATCGGCCTCCCCTATTTTCATGCATATTTATGAGATATGAACTTGTGAGGAAGTACCAGAAATTCATGTGTTATTTCTTTGGATAAATGAACCAGCTCGTTTCATATATATATATATATATATATATATATATATATATATATATATATATATATATAACATAAGTGATGTCTCTAATTTCCTATAAATCATTTGAGACACACAAATCTAGATGTTCCCAGGTACTAGTCTTGTAAGAAATCCAAGGTTGTCTCTGGGAGCTACAGCAACATACATTATCTATACAACTCAATAAACCATACCACTGATATTACACTGTCCCTACACTCTAGTCTCAACTGGGTCTTTCTCAGAATTGACATGCGTGAGTTTTTGATGAGAGAATATTCAGTTAACTGGAGTGCCACTTGTGGATGCACTAGTGCACCAACTAACTGTTAACTCTCTATTAGTTCCACAAATAGTTTGGAACTAATTTAACTAAACATAACTTAGTAACCTGAGTTATCTAATTTACAACTCAATTTAAACTCATACTGCACCCTAAAATTTAGGGAGAACATAGACATGACTTTAGAAAGACTTCCAACTCAAAATTCCTACGTTAATTAAGTTAATTAAACTTAATTAACTATTTACAAGTTTCTATGAGAATAGAATTTGAGTTTAATTCTCAGTTTAATTCAAGGACAAATTAAACTAGAATTTCTTGTTGCCATTTCTCAACAAAGACAAGATATGATGATCATGGGACTAGGTTTCCTCTGTATATATATAGGAGACAAAGGGTGCAATTATAATGAAAGGGTACAACGAAAGGTTTTTACCTACATAAAAATATAACAATAGAAATGTAATAACAAGCAATGATGAGCCCTTTGAGTTTACAAAGACAAATATTCCTATATATGCGGGCACTCAATGTTTATTGACAAGACTACAAAGGTTACCTGGAGCAAGATCTACAACACATTCAAGCAGAAGAATTTTCTTGAGGACTTAGAATATTGTCATGCATATATCAAGATTAAGAGGTCCAGGATACATAGGATCACATGCATATTCCTAGTCATGCCATGCACTAAAGCTATTGAATGGATCATCACACACATGGATGAGTCTCACCTTGTGCTACACAGTGAGTGGCGGTCACCTCGCCACCTATTATGGTAAGGATATGACGACATATTATAAGATTCTCAAGCCTAATGAATATGAAAATGTCAACTTCTACACAAAATGGGATACCCTTGACACAACTGATGTTATCAAACAATGGTGTCGAGAACCTGCCAAGTTCCACGATCACCCATCAATAGTTTATCCAAGAAAGATCTTAAGAGATGTATATTAGTATTTGATGGCTATGTATTATTGGATGTTTGGGATTAAGAACACTAAGGTATTCCAAGAGAATTGTATGTATACACTCAATTTGGTGGTGACATGCAGTAAAAATTTCAGTTGGGTGGATATGTTATCATATGAATTATAGTGACATGTGGGGCAAGCCAAAGCATCTTTATAGGTAAATCAAGATTCAAATTCTAAATGTATGCATACATCCTGGATGGAATATTTGCATGGTATGCATTCCTGAAACTATATTGTAACTCGACTCCTAAACAAAAGTTCCCAGTTTATTTCCACCGCAGGGTGTTAATGGAAGGAAGCTTCAGAGGCACGTATGAAATATTGGTTGAACACTTTTTTGCAACTAATTTTTGCCTAATATTCGACATCAATCTTCCATGCATGATAGATCAAGTGAAGGAGTCAATTCAAGATATAGCAGACATGTTTATATCTCCTGAGGGCACATATATTAGATGATTCAGATGTCAAACAACCCCTAATCTTATGTCGTGATATGTGACAAACAAGGCGGTCAAGAAAGAGGTGGCAAATCAATGGAACAAGGGGTTTTCGAGAATTCTTCATAAGAGGAAGAAAGCCCCTTGGCCTATCTTTCCATTGAGGATCAGATTGTATGAATTAAAGAGTCACAAGGCATTAACAACTGATATCGAAGAGATGAAGTGCCTAAACTTCACCAACAAGGACTTCCACGCATATGATCTTAGGAGAATTGTCAGGAATCATTGTCAAAGGATTAAACATAACACAGGGTATTCATCAATATGTAGACCAAAAGATGAAAAGATAAAGAAATGGTATAATGCCAGAATGAAGACACATTTAAACATGGAGACTAGTTCACCCCATGATGCATCAGCCTAGGAATTGCAAGAGTAGGAGGAGGAGGAAACAATACCTCAAGTAAAGATGTTATCTCCAAAGAAAAGGATAAGGTATTCATCAAGCGAGAGAAACAAGAAATGGAAATATGATCTTTAAAATATAGGAGCTACAAAAATAGAGCCAGAGAGGAGAGAAGGGCAAGAAGAAGAAGAAGAAGAAGAAGAGGAGAGCAAGAAGCAGGATGAGTTGCTTGAGAAGCACGAGGTAGAAGAATAGGGGAGGAGATAGATAGAGGAAAAAAACATGTTGGATTGTGTTATATTCTTTCCACGACTAGCCCACGTAGTTAACTAGGGGGTTAGAAGTGGGGCGGAGCCCCCCCTTCGTTGCATCGATTGTGTAGCGGGGGGAGTCACAAGGGGTTTGAGGGGTGCATGTAACCCCACTTTATGGGGTTTGGGGCAACGCCCCAGAAAATTTTGTTTTTGGACCCTATGTTAGGTTGGGTGGACCTACCTATGGTTTTGTGCATGATTTTTCACACATGGTTTTGGATGCAATGGTTTTCGGTCCATGTTTTTGGACGTAATGGTTTTCGGTCCATGGTATTGGATGATTCGGCATGTATAAATATGTATTGTAACATTGAAAGGAAAATAATGAAAAATCAAGTTGGTAGTCATGGTTTTTGGATCCAAAGGAAAATCTCTGTGTATATGTGTTTTATGTGTTATGCTCTCACATTGTTTATTTTCTATGTTTTAGAATTCGTATGCAGGTAATTTCTGTATGGGGTTAAAACCTACGTTTGGTATCAGAGCTATTTTGGCTTCAAGGGGATGCCTTTGGTGCTGAGGAGTTTTGCTCGGGCCTGTGGTAGGCCATATTCAGTTGGAAATCTGTGGGATCGATTTTGGTAGTGAAAGAAGATGGCGAGTAGTGGAAAGATAGAGATCGAGAAATTTAATGGTCAGAGTTTTGAGTTGTGGAAACTCAAGATGGAGGATCTGTTGGTGGATAAATATTAGTGGATCACGGTAGATCCAGATACTAAACCAACGAGAGTGTCTAATGAAGAATGGAAGAAGTTGGATCGGAAGGCAAAGAGCATAATATGATTGTGTGTCTCAGATTCAATATTTCTGAATGTATCAGGGGAAGCTACGACAAAGGCTTTGTGGGGCAAGTTAGGGACTTTGTACCAATCTAAGTCTCTGGTGAATAAACTGTTCCTACAGAAAAAGCTATATAACCTGAGGATGAAAGGTGGAGACTTGGTGATAGAGCATATGAATGTGTTTAATACTATGGTAAGACAGTTATCATTTGTTGATATCAAAATTTCAAATGAGGATAAGTGCATTAGTTTGTTGTGTTCTCTACCAGATTCGTGGGATAGTCTGGTTATTGCCATAGGTAGTAATGCAACTGCCTTGCAATTTGATGAAATAGTCTCATCCTTACTGATGGAGGAGATGAGACAGAAAAATATGGAGAGCCATAATGGTGATGCCTTGTCTGTACGAAGACGGTCCCAGATGAGAAACAAAATTAAGTCATCGAGCAGGAGATCTAAACCTAGAGGGAGATCTAAATCTCCAGGAAAACCTATAAAGGTGGTGTGCTGGAAATGCGGAGAGGAAGGGCACTACAAAAGGGATTGTAAATCTAAAGCTCATGACAAAGGAAAGGTATCTGATAATGCTCCTTCTACAGAGGCGAAAATCACCTCATATGAAGGTGTGGATGTGTACTTGGCTTCTTCAAGTACACATGTAGATCATGAGGCATGGTTGATTGACTCAAGTGCATCCTTTCACTTCACTCCCCATAGAGAGTGGTTCTACGAGTATGAGAAATACAATGGCGGTTATGTCTTCTTAGGGGATGATAGGAAGGCTAGAATCGTTGGTCATGGAAAAGTAAAGTTGAAGTTGCAAGGTGGAAGGGTTAGAACACTTCCAGGTGTTCTACATATTCTTGCATTGGCCAGGAATCTAATTTCTATAAGAAATATGGATGATGCAAGTGTAAAAACAGTGTTCGAGAATGATACTTGCAAGATGGTTCGGGAGCACTGGCATTGATGTGGGGAGTTCAGATTGGAACTCTATACAAGCTACAAGGTAGCACTGTTGTTGATGGGTGCAACAGTTATGTGGTTCCTGAAAGTGGAACAAAAAATCTAGTGGTCTCTAGAGAGAAGACCATGCTATGGAATCAAAGGCTTGGACATAATGGAGAGAAGGGCTTTCAAATACTTCATGGTAAAGGTATGGTAAAAGGTATGAGTAATAGCTCTCTGGATTTTGATTTCTGTGAAAATTGTGTATATGGGAAGTAAAATCGGGTGAGTTTCCCCTCTGGTGGTAAGAGGGCGAAACATATATTAGAGCTTGTGCACAGTGATGTGTTTGGACCTGTGAAGGTTCCATCACTAGGTAAGTATGTGTACTATGTATCATTTATAGGTGAATTCTCAAGGAATACATGGATATATTTCCTTAAGAAGAAATCTAAAGTCTTTGACAAGTTTAAAGAATCTAAGGCTCTGGTGGAAAACCAGACAGAGAAGAAGATGAAGGTGTTGAGGATAGATAACGGTGAAGAGTTTTGCTGTAAGGAATTTGAAGAATTCTGTAAGAAGTGTAGTATAACACGGTAGAAGACTACTCCATATACACCTCAGAAAAATGGAGTTGCAAAAAGAATGAACAAGACGTTGATGGAAAGGGAAAGAAGCATGCTTAGTGGTGTTGGGTTAGGATAGGAATTCTGGGCAGAAGTGTTGGAGACAACATGTTACCTGGTCATTAGATCACCTTCATTAGCGTTGGAGTATAAGACTCCACAAGAGGTATGGACTGGTAAGAAACCCTCTCTTTCACATCTGAGGGTATTTGGATGTGATTCATATGTACATGTTCCAAAGGAGAAACGAACCAAGTTGGATAGTAAATCTAAAAAGTGCATCTTTATTAGGTATAAGGATGGTTAAAGGGTTATAAGCTTTGGAACCCAGTAACAAGGAAGGTTGTGTACAACTGAGATATGGTGTTCAGAGATGTGAAAGATGTTATTAAACATGAAGTCCAACCAAAGGAACCGAGAATATATAGAGTTTGAGCTAAAGGAGGAAGAATTAGACTCTACAGCAGAGGAGGAATCAGAAGATGAAGAGCCACAAACTCCGGGTGTGAGAAGATCAGTTCGAGAAAGAAGGCAGCTAGAAAGGTATAGTCCATATGCTTTCTGTTCAAATTTTTCTTTATCTATTATTGATGATGATCCCAGAACTGTGAAGGAAGTAGTAGATTCAGAGGATGGAAAACTCTGGAAAGAGGCCATTGTTGATGAAATGGCATCTTTGTACAAAAATGAGGCTTGGGATTTGGTGTAGTTGCCAGCTGGAAGGAAACCCATTGGCAAGAAATGGGTGTTCAAGAAGAATATAAACGAGGAAGGAAAGGTGGAGAAATACAAAGCTTGGTTGGTAGAAAAAGGTTATTCCCAGGTGTCAGGAATTGATGTTGGTGATATTTTTTCTCCTGTTGCCAAGGTAACTTCTATTAGATTACTTTTATCTGTTGCTGCTGCATTTGATTTTGAGGTAGAACAGATGGATGTGAAGACAACATTTCTTCATGCGGATTTGGAAGAGGAAATATACATGAAACAACTTGAAGGCTTTGCGGTGAGGGGTAAGAAAGAACTGGTATGCAAGTTAAAGAAGTCTTTGTATGGGTTAAAACAATCACCAAGGATGTGGTGTCAGAAATTTGATACATTTATATGGGGACTTGGCTTCACTAGAAGAAGAGCATATCATTGTGTTTATTTTAAATTAATTGGTGACCGTGTTATTTATCTGATCTTGTATGTGGATGATATGTTGTTGGTTGGAAATGACAAAGAAATTATCTAGGATTTGAAGACCCATTTTTCCTCCAAATTGAACATGAAAGATATTGGTGCTGCAAATTATATTTTGGGCATGGAAATTAAAAGAGATCGAACAAAGAGGAAGCTCTGGTTAAACTAGAGGAAGTATGTCGAGACAATATTGCAGAGGTTTAATATGCAGGATAGTAAATCAGTGAAGGTTCATATTCCTGTTGGTGTAAAGTTATCTGCTGAACAATGTCCCAAGACACAAGAAGAGGAAGTGGAAATGTCCTGTGCTCCATATGCAAGTGCAGTCGGTAGTATAATGTATGCGATGGTATGTACTAGACTAGACATTGCACATGCAATGGGAGTATTGAGCAGGTTTATATCAAAACTAGGGAAGGAGCACTGGACAGTAGTGAAGCAGGTTTTCAGGTATTTGCGTGGCACTAGTGATTATGGTTTGTGATACCAAGGAAGACCAGGATTGGAAAGAGTGTTGGATATTTCTAGCTTTGTTGATGTAGACTGGGCTGGAGATTTGGATCAGAGAAGATCTACAAGTGGGTATGTGTTTAACCTATTTGGAGGTGCAGTCAGTTGGGTGAGTAAGAAACAATCTGTAGTGGCACTATCAACTACATAGGCAGAATACATGGCAACCACTCATGCAAGCAGGGAAGCAGTTTGGTTGTAGAGATTGTGTTCAAATATGGGGTTAGTACAGAGAGCTATAAGGATAGACTACGACAACCAAAGTGCATTTTTCTTGGCAAAGAACTCTGCATATCATTCAAAGACAAAGCACATTGATGTTCAGTATCACTTTGTGAGGGATATGATAGAAGACAAAAAGGTGTTGCTGGTAAAGGTGGACACTCTGAAGAATACTGCAGATGTATTGAAAAAATCTGTGAGCTCTGAGAAGTTATCTTGGTGTAGAGAAACAATGGGTGTTTCAGGGCTGGATAAATGACTGAGCTATCTTGTGGCTCCTTGTGGAAAGAAAACAACAAGTGGGAGAATTTTGGGTTGTGTTATATTCTTTCCATGACTAGACCACATAGTTAACCAGGGGGTTAGAAGGGGGACAAAGCCCCCCCTTCGTTGCACCGATTGCGTAGCAGGGGGGGTCACATGGGGTTTGAGGGGTGCAGGTAACCCCACTCTATGGGGTCAAGGGTAGCACCTTGGAAAATTTTGTTTTTGGACCCTATGTTAGGTTGGGCGAACCTACCTATGGTTTTGTGCATGATTTTTTGCACATGGTTTTGGACACGATGGTTTTCGGTCCTTGGTTTTGGATGTGATGGTTTTCGGTCCATGGTATTGGATGCTTCAACATGTATAAATATGTATTGTAACATTGAAAGGAAAATAATGAAAAATCAAGTTGGTAGTCCTGGCTTTGGGATCCAGGGGAAAATCTTTATGTATATGTGTTTTATGTGTTATGTTCTCTCATTGTTTATTTTCTATGTTTTAAAATTCGTATGCAGTTAAAGAAATGGTACAATGCCAGAATGTAGACACATCCAAACATAGAGACTAGTTCACCCCATGATGCATCAACTCGGGACTTGAAAGAGCAGGAGGAGGAGGAAACAATACCTCAAGTAAAGATTTTATCTCCAAAGAAAAGGATTAGGTATTCATCAAGCGAGAGAAACAGGAAATGGAATGATAATCCTTTAAATATAGGAGCTACAAAAACAAAGCCAGAGAGGAGAGAAAGGGAAGAAGAAGAATAAGAGGAGGAGGAGGAAGGCAAGAAGCAAGATGAGTTGCTTAAGAAGCACGAGGTAGAAGAATAAGAGAGGAGATAGATAGAGGAAAGAAATAGAGGCAATCTCTAGAGGAGGAAGCATCACAAAGGATGGAAGAAGAACAATTGACTTAAGAGCTGGAGGAGGAGCAGTTAATGGAAGAAGATACCATTCATCCCATGGATGATGAGCCAATTACTTCCGGTGAACAACCAATCATAGGGGGTCATCTTTTGTTCAGAGAGATGGGAATTACACCTCCACCAGTAGACTAAGTCATGGATGTTTTCAGAATAAATTTCGATCAATTAAATAAGAGGATCATGTGACAAAGGCATAGATGTTTCGCATAGGATCATCAAAATCCAGTCTTAGTAGCAACAAAAAAAGTGATCACATCCAACACTAGAAGGAATCAGAGTACTTGCTGAATGAGAATTCTAGGTTGAGAAGGGAAGTTGTTGTGATGAAGCAACAATTAGAACATCTTGCAGCAGAGAACCAACGACTATCATCACAAAACTCCAATATCGCAGAATGACAGTTAGCCATGCTAGATGAATTGGGGCCAATGGAAGGCACTATGGAATGACTATACGACAAGATGATATTTATATAACAGGTAATGGCTCCTCTCATTGGCATTTAGAGGAGCGCTTAGGAAATGGTGAAAATCCTGAAGATAACAACCAAAGCAGTTGACCAGATGCAAGAGTGGATTGCCAAATATCCAAATGCTCCACAACACTTGGAAACGAAGGATAATATTACTGTAGAAATTGACAGAGTTCAATTGAGACTCCACCTACATAACTACTCACATCTTGGAGCACAATCGATTAACACCATGGCTGCCTATAACTGACTGCATATTGGGTTTAAATGTCTTACATAGAAACACGAGATGCCCACCATCAAATCTCTTGAATCAATCAAAAGTAGGGAAGCCATCTTTCAAAATATCAAGGATTACATTGAATAAATATTCAAGCAAGTAAGCGAACAAGAATTCTTGGAGGTAGCAAAAGACATTATTCAACAATATGCCTTTGCACCAGTCAAAGTGCACATGAAGCTTTCATGGATGTGGAATAATGTGCAATCAAGATCCAACAAAAGAGTGATAGAGACATTGGAGGTGAAGGTGCACTACAAAGTGGAATTTCAAAACCAGATTGAAGACACCACGAAGAAGTTTAGAGCATGGTACACTTACATTGAAAATGAACTCATGTGGAATATGAAAAGCCACAGATTGGAATGTAATGAGTCATATTAGAATATGAATAGTCATAGGAACTCAAGAGTCACAAGGAAGCTCAAAACTCATTATGTTTGTTCTAAATATCTCCTAATAACTCAAACAAAGGGTTTTTTGCAAGATTTTGGAGGCCTATCCTCAACTTATCTTGTACTACATAGGAGATATATTATTCTTTGGAGAAGAAAGTTGTGGCTTTGTCTTCCACTATTGGATACAATGATTCACTCATGTAACAATGTACTTGGGATATTTCACTTATAATTAGAAGCTCAATGAGCAGACATTCCTTCATACATGTATCATAGATATAGTTGGACTATTCTAGTTATGTTTATGGTATATGTTGCTTTATCCACATAGTAAGCTAATGAACTATTTTGTTGCTTAGTTATGATTATTATTGAATGAATGTTGTTATGTTTTAATGATTGTCGAATACTATGTGGACTAATTTGCAGGTACCTAACAAGTCTTTATCTTTATCCCCAGGTCCCCCTTTAGGATAGTATTATTACTTTTCTAACTGGGGACTCGTTTCTCTCTCCAACCATCTAAGTCTCCCTCATACACCTTACATTGGGAGTCTGAAAAAGCCTACATTCTTGCTGACCCAAATAGGTGTTGTTTTCTCTTATGTCTGATTGTAACCAAGGAATTTCTTACCATTCAAATGGAGGTCGTGTCATATGACCGGATGGGACTCCTACATGAAATGGTGTGAGGTATAATTGGGACTTCACAGCAGGGATATCCCCTTACAATTCTGGTAACACCGTCAAAATTTTTGGTGCTAGAAGGAGGGCTAGATGAAAAGCTGAGCCTATGAGGTCTTTTTGAATCTCTTACCTTAAATGGATTCATCCCAAATCATAATCCTAATATTTTTTTTCCAAATATTTAGATCTTTCAATCCCTGTCGACTCTCTCCATAACTTGTTGCAATTTAAATTTGATGGAAAGGGTACAACAACCATCCTTGGTTATGTTGTTGAATTTGTCCAATTTTTCATCTTGAATTGTGTCTATTCAAAATAAATCCTCGCATGCTTGTTTACCCTTAATTGGATGGGCGTGCAAAGAAATGGTGTAATTACTTACCCACTGCTTCTATCACATATTTCGATCACTTGGTTAATTAGCTTTATTAAGTTTTTGATAAATATGAATATTAGGATGTTATTGATGAATTGATCAACTTAGAATGGAACTCACTGAATCTTGTGAGCATTTTTCTGACCAGTTCCTTCATCTTTGTTATCAATTTCTAGATGAGGATGTGGAATGATAGTTCTTGGATGAGAAGTTTCGATTCTTAGTCTAGATGCCAAGGAAATATTTCAAATCAGATTCATCAGATCCTCCTACTCAAGAAGAATTTCAACATCTAGATGAAGAACCAAATATTCTCTTTGTCCCATGTCCTCCTCCGTTTTATGTTCCGTACGTTGGACCTAGACCAATTTTTGAATTAGAAGATTACCTTGCGAATGAAGAACTTATATTTCTCTCACATATCTCATTCAATGGCGATTCATCTAACCTCATCAATTGACCATCTTCAAATCTTGATATTCCTCCCATTAATATTCTACTCGTTGATCAAGATGAACCCTTAGATGATCATGGCCCCGATGATTCTCTTCTTTCTAAATTATATGGTCATGGTTGTTCAAGTAATAAGGATGATCTTTGTTCCTACATGAAAATTTTGATTTGCAAGAGTTTCAAAAGGATTCTGACATGATTATTGAAAATTTTATTTCATGTACATCTCCTTTCGATCAAGAAGATGATATGCTTATCATTGGATATTTTTGTAGTAGTCTTGAACATCTATCTTCTGTCGAATATCATGAGATAAATGTTGAATCTTGCTTTCACAATAATATGACCGAGTTTTCTCAGAATTCAAAGTCAAGTCAGGTGAGTATGGCACTTCAGCTAAGGTTGATGGTTATGTCATGCCCTTGTCATGCTAGTAGTATTTGTGATCTCAGTCAGTTTTTGAATTTTCTACACCTTTTTCATCGATGTTAGCACATGGGATGATGATGCCTTTTGAGGGATGCTTCTTTTAATCACATAAAATTTCTAAACCCTCAGGGAAGGAAAGTTAATTTAATTATTGAGCTTCCACCACTTCATTCAATTTCAAGAAAATCTCAAACCTGTAATGTAGGATCAAGGGATAATCTTAATGAATATCTTACATCATATATCAAATAATTTCACATGCATAACATCTTGGATTGTGGTCAACTTGATGAAATGGATTTTTCCTTATGTAGTCATTCTGGTATGTTTTTTCCTAAAGGTTGTATCCATGATCCTGTTGCAGATTCATTAGAAGAGTATTTTCAGTCTAGCCCCATGTCTCATGACATGTACTTGCATGCACTTTTTCGAGTCATATATGGTCATAGGTCCAATTATTATTGTTGTTGTGAAGTTCCCTGTTTGGTAGAGTGGTTGAGTGTAATACACTGTTGTGGTTGCACTTCTTGTTTCCGTCGGTCAGTGAAGATGTTGGCAACAATTTTCTTGTTCACTGCACTGCTTTTCATTTTGACTGTACATGATCACATCCTTCATTTTAAAGGTCAAGAGAAACTTATATGGCTGCATTGGAAGTTCCACTTTACATGATTCGACCTCGTATTGTTTAGTTTAGGCTAGGTTAGGTTGAATGTAGTTAGATGCATTGCACTATTTTTTTTTTGATGTTGCAATTTTATTTTTCGGTTTCATATGTTCTTGAATAAGTCTGTTTGAGTTTTGAGATGGCTTGGCTAATATTTTCTAAAAGGAAATTTGAATCAACACACAACCATTGGCATTTTTTCACCCTCTTCCTTGATTTTGTTTACATCTTTCAAGTCAATGATTTTTTGATGGAAAATACGATCCTTCAACTGGAAAGTTGTAGGCAAACCATGAAACCTATACCTATTTAGGATTACCATTCCCACACTCTATCCTGTTTAATAATGGTGAGTTCTTGTTGATCTATCTATGTAGAATAAGGTAAGGGGAAAACCTTTAGTGATCAAAGCATCAAAGTTATAAAACCTGTCTCTAATGGAACAACCTCTTTTTCTCTCAATAAGCTGGGATCCCTCTTCCTCCCGTTCAAAATAATAAGTGCCTATGCACAGTCCTATGAAAAAAAAGAATAAAGGGTGAAAGAAGAGAAAGGCTTCCTGCATAGGGAGGTGAAGCAAGTGACTTCGTCAAGCTACTGTCGCTGGCAATGAAGCAACATTTGTGTTCCTGAAGTGACTTCGTCGGGGTATTGTCCAGGCCTATTGGCAACAGAGAAACACCAAAGATGTAAAACTCACACTCTGATTGTTTTTGTTTTATCATAATATATTACCCTTACTTACAACACTAGGATATTGATATGGTTTATTTTACTGTGTTACGCTGGGTAATAGAATAGGGAAGACTATATCGTTAACTAGGTAGAGTGGACAGTTGAAGGTAATTCATTGATAAAATCAATACTTCCTAGAGAAATGATAATTTTTTCTTACAATCCATTTCAAAGAAGCTAGGGGTCTCCCAGAGTGCAGCCAATGTTTTCATTGCGACAACAACCCTCCAAAATTTTTTCCTATGTCAATTTTGGAGCTTACGCTAATTGTCATTTCAAGCCCCCATGTGTCGTCATGTGGTTTGATTTGATATTTGTATGTTTTTTCCTAGTGTCGCATCCTCCTAAGTCAATGTGTCTCAAGCGTTGTCACTTAACCATTAAAACAATTTTAGTTATTAAGTTTATGGTTAAGTGAACTCATGGTTTGTATTGACTTAGAAAATTTCCTTCTAGCCATGCACACACTCAAAAAGCACACAAAAGCAAAAAAAACAAGAAAAAAGCAAGAAAACCACTCACAAAAGCCAAAAGCAAAATTTGAGTTAATGAAGGCTCATAATTGAGGTGAGCACACTCCTTCGGGTGGAAGAAGTGCGCCCTACCTGGGCGCATTCATTTAGGCTCAATAACTGCACCCTACCTGGGAACACTCCTTCATGTCAAAGACATGCACCTTGTTTAGCAAGGAAAATTTTAAGAATGAAAATATTTATCTTAAATATTAAAAACCTTGGCGAATCTTACTAATCCATAATATGCAAACTATAAAATTCTTGGTGATGTTTTAGCAAAAATATTCAAAATTCTAATGATTTTTTATAATCTCAATAAATTTTTAGCGATTTTTAAGGTAATTTTTTTTCTCATAAAAATTGGGTGAATCATTTTTAGGAAAAAATGGTGGTTGGAATTATTATTATTATTATTTTTTTTTAAAGCATGAAAAGTTAGCCCATATGTGAATATTATCCCTTAAAATCTTCCTTGTTGTCTATTTGCATGAATGACCCAACTTGTTGCATGAGAGCACACTCCTAGAAAATAGGAACCACATTAACTCCCTCTTAACTAATCCTTTCTTGCGCTGACAAGTGGCACTCATGCATGAATCAATTTTGCATGCCAATTTTTCTAAATAAACTCAATTAATCATTCTTTCCATCATCATTTCATCTGAGTTGAGCATACAAATAGAGAATCAAGAAGCCCTTTATCAACCAGTGCAACAAGTAAGTTTGCATGCTCAATCTTTTACCGTTTTTCATGATTTCACTGTCAATATTTCTCTGTTTGTCGTCAATTGCTTGTTTTTCAATTTTTTTGCTGGCGTTTTAGCTAAATATTCATCTTGGAAGTGTTAATCCACTTTCGCATGCAAGAGACTTTTCAAATTCTTGAGACCTTCCATCTTCCATCATGCATGCGACAACAACTATGAAGCCTTGTGAATCATTCTTCTCCTCACTTGATCATTAAATTATGTTGTGTAAACTTGTTTGTGAACTTCTACCAGGTAAAGTGCACTCTTCGAGCTTGAAGCTCCTTAAAATTTGAAAACTATTCCCCATTTAACCTAGTTTTCTTCCTGAGCGCATGGGTGCATCATGAAGCCTTTCCCCTTTTCCCTTCAGAGTGCTACAGTAAGCCCTTTTTGCCTTAGGGCACATAGGTGTATCATGAAGGCATACAGGTCTACCCATTCAACCCTTCAACATGTGACAATGCACCCTCCTTTTCCTTGAGCACATAGGCACACTTTGAAGACCCAAAGCTTTGCATTCTTCATCCTTCGTCCCTTCAGAGTGCGACAATGCACCCTCCTTGTCTCCTTGGGTGCATGGGCGCATAGGGAAGACATGAAGGTCCTTTTTCCATTCCTTCGACCCTTCAGGGTGTTATAGTGCGCCCTAATTGATTTTTACCTCTTTCTTGAGCACATGACCATACTACAAAGCCCTGAACAACCATGCATGTCCCCTTCGTACTTTGAAAGTGCACCCTCCTAGTTTGCATTTGTATTTTTGCTTTCATGCAAGCTATTTTTGGCTATTGTTCATAATTTTTCATGATATATCATCTGTGATGACTCTTTGAATGTGATTTAAAATTATTTCTACGTAGTTAGTTATCTTAAGCTAATCTTGTTGTCATGAGTGTGATTCCACAAACAGGTTCCCATGCTACAAGTGTTAGCACTTTGCAATCATCTATTGGAGACATGTCGCCTTAAAAATTATCCTCTAAATACCTTTCACAAGCAAGCACTGATGATCCCTTCAAAGTTGCAAAGCCAAGTATTCCTATATATGGGGACACTCAGTGTTTTATTGCCAAGACTACAGAGGTTACTTGGAGCAAGATCTACAACACATTCATGTAGGAGAAGTTTTCAGAGGACTTAGAATATGTTCATGCATATATCAACATTAAGAGGTCTAGGATACACATGATCACATGCACATTCCAATTCATGCCATGCGTTGAAGCTATTGAATGGATTATCACACACATGGACGACTCTCACCTTGTGCTTCGCAGTGAGAGTGGCGGTCACCTCTCCACCTATTATGGTGAGGATATGCAGACATATTATAAGATGCTCAAGAACAATGAATATGCAAATAATAGTTTCTATACAAAATGGGCTACCCTCGACACAACTGATGTTATCAAACAATGGTGTCAAGAACTTGCCAAGTTCCGCCATTGCCCATCAACAATTTATCCGACAAAGATCTTAAGAGACGTATATCAATATTTGATGGTGATGTATTATAGGATGTTTGGGCTTAAGAATGTTGAGTTATTCCAAGAGAATTGGATATATATGCTCAATATGGTGGTGACACATGGTAAAGCTTTCAATTGGCCAGATATGTTATCATATGAATTACAACAACAGGTGGGGTAGGCCAAAGCATCTTTATAGGAAAATCAAACTCCATAATTCTACATGTTTGCATATATCTTGGATGGAATCTGTGCATGGTATGCATTCTCGAAACTATATTGGAACTAGTCTCCTAAAGAGAAGTTCCCAGTTTATTTCCACTATAGGGTGTTATTGGAAGGAAGCTTCAGAGGCACATATGAAAAATTGGTCGAACTCTTCTTTGCAGCTATTTTTCGCTTGATATTTGACACCAATCTACCATGCTTGATGTTGAAAATGGCAACAAGAAATGTTAAAAATAACATCTAGAAATTCCAAATTAAATTTTCCTTGAATTAAATTGTGAATTAAATCGAAGTTATATTCTCATAACAACTTGTAATAGTTAATTAAGTTAAATTGACTTAGGAAATTCGAGTTGGAAGTCTCTCTAGATTCATGTAGAGTGATCCCTAAATTTTAGGGGCTATGTTGAGTTCTTTTGAGTTTTAACTAGATAACTCAGTGTAACTGAGTTATAGTTAGTTAAACTAGTTTTAACTATTGGAGGAACTAGTAGAGGTCTAGTAGTGGAGTAGGGCACTAGTGCATCACCAGTACCACACTAATTAACTGAAGATTCACTCATAAATAAATCATGTATTCAGTTCAGAGGAAGACCCAGTTGAGATTAGAGTTCGGGGACAATGTACTATTAGCTGTATAATTTTCTGAGTTGTATAGATGGTGCATATAATAAGAGGAAGGCCTATGTTTGGATTGTAGAGTTATGGAGAGGGAATTTCCACATTAAATAGAGACTAATTCCCTTAGGGATTGCACAAGGAATTAGGAGCTTGGAAGGCTAGGAATTTGGCTAAGTATTGGATAAAGGAAGTCAGTCAGGCAGAGGATAAAAAATACTTGTGCAGGTTGAGCAGAGCATATTGTATTTATCCCTATTATTTGACTTAGGGATTGCGCTAGGAAGTAGGGGCTTGGGTGCAGGATTTGTTCAAGATGAATAAGCATTGTATTTTCTTCTCAAGTCTTCTAGTTAATGCAATATAAATAGTCGGGGTTTTTATAAGTTCCTTTCCTTAGAGAAATATTGTGTTATGTGCGATTGAAATTCTTCCTTTTCTGCTTATAATTTTCATTGATCAATTTTAGTTTCCGCTAAAGAGTAGAGTAGATTGTTGTCATGTGTTTTAGAAAATCACATAAGTTGTTGAATTTACAGTAAAAATATGCATGGTATCAGGGTTGAAGACATTATAGAAGAGAAGAATTATGGAGCTCTAGTTCAGGGCAGATCTAGATTTGTAGGCTTCTTAATGGAGCTAGAAGGCTACGAGTGGATAGATCAGTGAGCCAATGTTTAGTGACACAAAAGGAGTTGTGATAATTGATATTGGCAGATTAAGGAGCAATAATTTTTTGGGCGGCGAGTTTCCAGAGAAGATCTGAAAATTTTTGTTGAACATTTAAAAAAATAAATCAGATCTGGATTCCTTACGAAAAAATACCCAAATTTTAAAAAAACCAGTTGAATCAAAGTTTGGATGAGGGAGATATCGCCGATTTAAAATCAACTCTTTTTTCAGAAAATTTTGTGACAGCAGGATAAATGAAACATATCGGTGTGTAAGTTAAGAACTTGTATTCTCTCGAGGTTGAAGATGCATGGAAAGCCTTGAGGAGCAAGGCAAAGGTTAGATACTTGGTAGTTCAGAGGGAGCATGAATTAACTCTCAACATGCAGCCCCAGAAGAAGTCTCAGAAAGTTGTGGAGCAACCACAATTAGAGAAGAAGAGAGGAGATCGAGTGGAGACATCCATGCAAGTAGAGACCTCCAGTAGGGGGAAATTTTGAGCCAAGTGTGCAGAGGGAGAACATGCAACCATACCTCTAGGTGAGAGGTGGGGCAATGTGAAGTAATAGTCCCAAGAGTGCAGAAATTTGGGTAGGATCCATTGAGATGTTTTGTCTCATGGATCATGACCTTGCTACGGAAGCCCATAGTACATAGTATCAAGATGGATCAATGGTAGTTGATGCAGTCAGATATCAAAGTGACAAAGGCAGATGCTAGAAACAGTTAGATATTGTGAGCGCAGCGCAGAGTTAACAACAATGCAGATGGCACAGAGGCAGAGTCAACAAAAGCGCATATTTTTTAGTTGACAGAGGTAGAGCTAGTAGTAGTTAGAGACTTTGGTGACAGATGCATCATACTGATTCAAGTTCAATTTTTTTTAAAATTAATTAATTAATTAATTTTAATTCTTTTAATTTTAATTTTAATTTTAATTTTTTTTAGAAGTTGCAGTAGCAACAACACTAGTGACAAGTGTTGCATGCAGAATATTCCAAAGGTATCAGATTGAGATAGAGTTAATTTACTTTCTTGTTGAGAGGGATGTTGAAATGACAACAATAAATGTTAAAAATAACATCTAGAAATTCCAATTTAATTTTTCCTTGAATTAAATCAAAGTTCTATTCTCATAGCAACTTGTAATAATTAATTAAGTTAAATTGACTTAATTGACTTAGGAAATTCGAGTTGGAAGTCTATCTAGAGTCATGTAGAGTGATCCCTAAATTTTAGGGGCCTAGGTTGAGTTCTTTTGAGTTGTAACTAGATAACTTAGTCTAACTGAGTTATAGTTAGTTAAACTAGTTCTAATTGTTGGAGGAATTAGTAGAGGTCTAATAGCGGAGTAGTGTACTAATGCATCACGAGTACCACACCAGTTAATTGAAGATTCACTCATAAATAAATCATGCATGTTAGTTCTGAGGAAGACCCATTTGATATTAGATTTCAAGGACAATGTACGATCAGTTGTATATTTTTTCGAATTGTATAGATGGTGCATGTAATTAGAGGAAATCCTATGTTTGGATTCCATAGTTATGGAGAGGGAATTTCCACATTAAATAGAGGCTAATTCCCTTAGGCATTGTACAAGGAATTAGGAGCTTGGAAGGCTAGGAATTTGGCTAAGTATTGGCCAAAGGATGTCAGTCAAGTAGAGGATAGAAAATACTTGTGCAGGTTGAGCTCAAGGTTGAGCAGAGCATATTGCATTTATCCAGATTCTTTGACTTGGGGATTATGTAAGGAAGTAGGGGCTTGGAAGGCTAGTAAATTGGCTAACTGTTGGCCAGATTTAGCCTAGGAATCAGAGAGTTAGATTGTACTAGTGCAGGAATTGTTCAGGACGAACAAGCATTGTATTTTATTCTCAGATCTTCTAGTTAATGCAATATAGATAGTCAGGGTTTTTAGTAGTTGCTTTCCCTAGACAAATATTGTGTTATGTGCGATTGAAATTCTTCCTTTTCTGCTTATTGTTTTCATCGATCAATTTTAGTTTTCGTTGAAGAGTAGAGTAGATTCTTGTCTTGTGTTTTAGGAAATCACATAAGCTGTTGAATCTACAATAAAAATATACACATGACATATCAAGTGAAGGAGTCACCTCAAAATATCATGGAATAGTTTGCAACTCTTGATTGCACATATATCAGATGCTTTAGATGTCAAACAACCCCTCATCTTATGTCGCGATATGTGGAAAAAAGGGTGGTCATGAAAGAGGTAGAAAATTAGTTGGACAAGTGGTTGTCAGAGAATTCATCACGAGAGGAAAAAAGCCCCTTGACCTATCTTTCCATTGAGGATCATATTGTATGAATTATAGAGTCACAAGGAATTAGCAACTGAGATTGAAGAGATGAAGCACCTACACGTTTCCACCAAGAACTTCCATGCATATGATCCCAAGTGAATTGTCAGGCAACATTGTCAAAGGATTAGACATAACATGGGATATTAATCAATATGCAGGCCAAAATATGAAAAGATAAAGAACTACTACAATTTCATAATGAAGACACATCCAGCCATGGAGATGAGTTCACCCCATGATCCATCAGCTCAGGACTTGCAAGAGTTGGAGTAGGAGCAGAAGGAGGATGAGGAGGAAACAACACCTCAAGTAAAGAAGTTAGCTCCCAGGAAAAGGATCAGGTATTAATCGGGCGAGAGAAGTAAGAAATGGAAGGCCGATCCCTTAAATACAAGAGCTACAAAAATAGGGCCAGTTAGGAGAGAAGGGGAAGAAGAATAAGAAGAATAAGAAGAGGAGGAGGAGATCAGGACGCAGGATGAGTTGCTTCAGAAGTAACATGAAAAAGAAGAAGAGAGGAGATAGATAGAGGAAGAACAACAAAGGAAGTCTCAGGAGGAGGAAGCAACACATAGGCTAGAAGAAGAATAATTGATTCAAGAGCTGGAGGAGGATAAGTTAGAGGAATAAGATACCATCCATCCGACGGATGATGAGTCCAGTACTCCCGATAAACAACCACTCATAGGAGGTCATCTTCCATTAAGAGAGATGGGGATTAAACCTCCACTAGAAAACCAAGTCATGGATGTTTACAACATAACATTTGATCAACTAAAGAAGAGGATCATGCAACAAAGGCATAGATACTGCCCATAAGATCCTTAGAATCTAGTCTCAGTAGCAATGAAAAAGGTGATCACCTCCAACACTAGAAGGAATCCAAGGGCAGTCATGGCGGAAAATGTTGCATTTGCCACAACGACACGGGATAAATCAGAGTACTTGTTGAATGAGAATTCTAGGTTGAGAAGAGAACATGATGTGATGAAGCAACAAGTAGAACATCTCGTAGCGGAGAACCAACGATTGTCATCACATAATTCCAATACTGTAGAATGGAAGTTAGTCTTGTTAGATGAATTGGGACCAATGGAGGATAATATGGCATGACTATATGACGAGATGATACTTATACAATAGGTCATGGCTTCTCTCATTGGCATTCGGAGGAATTCCCAAGAAGAGGTGAAAATCCTTAAGATAAAAACTAAAGGAGTTGACCAGATGCAGAACTGGACTTCCAAATATCCAAAGGCTCTGTAGCACTTGGAAAAGAAGGATAATATTGCCACATAAATTGATAGAGTGTAGTTGAGACTCCACCTACAGAACTACTAACATCTTGGATCACAGTCGGTTAACACCATGGAGGCTTATAATCGACTGCATAATGGGTTTGAGTCTCTTACACAAAAACATGGGATGCCATCCATTAGATCTCTTGAAGCAATCAAAGGCGAGGAAGTCATATTTTAGGAGATCAGGGATTACATTGAACAAATCAAGAAATTAACGTGCAAGTAACAAAACAAGAAGGCTTTGAGGTAACCAAGGAAATTATTCAACAATATGCCTTTACACTAGTCAAAGCACACATGAAGCTTTCATGGATGTGGAATAATGTGCAATCAAGCTCCAAGAACATACTATAGAAAATCCTATAGATTCACCAGCTCATGCAATTTACTAAAGCACAAGACAAGAGTCTACTTCTACTTTCAACCAACAGAAGCCAATAGATTGATGAAAACAATATGAACAAGAAGAAGATAAATAAATGGTAGATAACAAAAAATTTATCTAGGGAAAGCCATTGCTCAAAACCATACTATCCGTATTGAGTATATAAGAAATATGAGTGAAGATACAAAGCTTGTTCTCACTAGAACAATTCCGCACAAGTATGCTCAACTCTCTCAACTCACAAGCTAGCTCAAGCCAAATCCTTAGCCTATTCATCATCTCTCCAAGCCCCTAATCTCTTGAGTAATTCCTAGGATGAATAACCCGTATTTAAATGGAATTCATGCTTCCAAAACTGTGTAATCCAAACATAGGATCAATCTCTGATGCATGCATGATATTTATACTCTAGTAAATAATAAAATTGATAGTACACTATCCCCGCACTCTAGTCTCAATTGGGTCTTTCTCAGAATCAACATGCATGAGTTTTTGATGAGGGAATATTCAATTAACTAGAGTTACGCTTGTGGATGCACTAGTGCACCAATTGTCTGTTAACTCTCTATTATTTCCACAAACATTTTGGAACTAATTTAACTGAACTTAACTCAGTAAATTGAGTGATCTAATTTCCAACTCAATTTAAACTCATATTGGACCCCTAAAACTTAGAGAGAACATATACATGACTTCAGAAAGACTTTCAAATGAAAATTCCTAAGCTAATTAAGTTAAATAAACTTAATTGACTATTTGCAAGTTGCTATGAGAATAAAATTCTATTTTAATTCTCAGTTTAATTCAAAGACAAATTAAATTGGAATTTCTTGTTGCCATTTCTCAAAAATCACTCTCAACAAGAAAGGGATTATCAGCTACCCCGATCTTGTCTCTATAAAACTCAAATTTACATATTGACAATGCCTTTGTCAAAATGTCAGCATCTTGCTTCTCCGTGGGAATGTACTCTAACAACATGATTCGCCTCAATACACAATCTCTAAGATGATGATATCAGATATCAATATGTTTGGACCGATCATGAAAAATTGGATTTTCAGAGGGTTTGATACAACTCTTATTATCGCAATAAATCGTAGTTGGATCCATCTACTGACCAAAAAAACCAACCAGGATCTTCCTCATCCAGATGGCCTCACATGCTTCCTGACTCCCAGCCATGTACTCTGCCTTTTCCGAACTGAGTGCAACCGATCTTTGTTTCATGTTGTACCAATAAACTTTCGCTGACCTAATAATGAATATCCCTCCTAATGTTCTCTTCTTGTCGGATGGACTCCCTACCCAATCTACATCGGTGAAGCCTTGAAGCTTCACTCCCTCTTTCTGTTTGTACCATAATCCATATTGATAAGTGCCCCTAAGGTATCTCAACACATGCTTTTCCTCCTTCCAATACAATTTGGTAGGCCTAACCATCACTTGACTAAGATGGTCAACTGCATAACACATATCCGGTCATGTGTTCACCAAGTACATGAGTGAACCCATAAGCTGCCTGTAAACAATAGCTTCCACTACTTCCCCTGAAGTAGCATCCTCCTTCTTCCAGTTACCTGCTAGAGGAGTCTCCATAGGTTTGTTTCTCTCCATGCAAAATCTCCTGAGTATCTCATTGGCATACTTGCCTTGAGACACAAACAAATCCCCATCTCCCTGCCATACTCCCATGCCAAGAAATAAATGCATGAGCCCCATGTCCTTGATCTCAAACTCTCTTTCAAGATCCTCTTTGCAATATTTGATCAATTGATCATCACTTTTCAGTATGAGATCATCAACATAAAGTACAATGATCAACAACTTACCTTCCATGACTATGTGGTACATGTTCGCATCTTCTTCACTCTTCATGAAGCCCAACTCGGTGAAGTAACTAACTATCGTGGTGTACCAAGCATGGGGTGCTTTTTTCAGTCCATACAACACTCTCTTGAGCCAACACATATGCGAATCACAGTCAAACGTCTCAAAACCTTTAGGCTGGTCTATGTACACCTCTTCCTAATCATGTCATTAAGGAAGGTTATATTTACATCCATCTGATATATCTTCCAACCCATTTGTTCTTATAGTGCCAATATAGATCCGATTGATGAGTATCTTGTAACAGGAGCAAAGGTCTCATCATTGTCAATCCCCTCTACCTGTGAAAATCCACGGGTCACAAATATAGCCTTATGCTTCTCCACACTACCATCTGCAGCTTTCTCTACCTTGTAAAGCCGACGAGAGATCACCACTAACTTGTCCTCTGGTCTCGAGACCACATCCCAAACACTGTTACGAACTATGGAGTCATACTCCTCCACCATGGAATTAACTCAAACCGGCTGTTGCACTTCTTCCTTAAAGGAAGATGGCTTTGTCACAACACATTCATCCATAAGAGCCATGTATCTAATGTACCTCTCAGGTGACCTCCTCTGCTTGCGATGAGAAGTGGGCGCTCCCACATACTCCTATGCATCATCCAACAATCTATTAACCTCTCTGGTGTGCTTTCTTCCCTCTCTAGAAGACCCTGCCTGAGTGGATGTCTCTACTCCCAGATCCTCTATATGTGGCTGCTCCACATCAATATGAGGCTCCTTGACCTTAGGAGCTAAAAGCTCCTCATCCGCATGTAGCTCAAGCTTCCTCTCAAGCGAAACTCGCATGACCTTCTCCTCATCGAATCTGACATCCCCATGAACCAATGTCATTCTGCTGGTCGACAAGTACACCCGATAGTTGTGAGGTGTATCATGTACCCAAAAAATATCACCAAATATGTTGTCATCTCAAGCTTCTTCCGTGCATCTTTGGTCACATGGAAATATACAGATGACCCAAAAATCCTGAAGTGACCAACATCTAGCCTCTTTCCAGAATAAGCTTACTCTGGTGTCTTCATCTCAAGTATCCGATGTGGGTTGTGGTTCTAAACATAAACCATTGTGTTGCATGCCTCAACCCACAAGTGTAGTGGTAGGCCATAATCATGCAAAATTTCCCTTGTTGACTCTATAATTCTTCTGTTCTTCCTCTTGGCCACCCCATTCTACTAAGGGCTATGGGGTGTCGTCAACTCTTGTTTAATCCATTCCGCTGCACAGAAGTTCTTAAACTTGTTTGAGACATACTCACCACCATTATCACTCCGTAGAGTTTTAACCTTCTTGCCCAACTCCTTCTCCACCAATGCTTTAAACTCAAAAAGCTTTGTGAAATTTTGATCCTTTTTCTGTATGAAAAATATCCAGCGCTTACGAGATAGTCATTAACAAATATAACATAATCCTTGTGTTTGGCCGTGGATGATGTTGAAAATGGTCCACACACATCTGAATGGAATCGCTCTAGAATATCCTCTACTCGACTATCTCTATCGTGAAAGGAATACTTGGTGTATTTTTCCAAAGTACACCCCTTGCATGTATCAACTTGCTTAAGCGTACCTTTGGGAAGATCGATAGAGATCTACTGTAATATCTTCAAAGCCCCATGATGCAAGTGGCCCAATCACCTATGCCACAACTCACCAACGTCTCAGATCTAACCCTTTATGATTTTGTGCTCAAAGCAACACACTTCTCTACCTCCAGCTTATAGATATTCTTCACCTGAATCCATATCTTCTTTACTTGTCCCGTGGCTATTTGTCAAAGGAATGCCTTTCTTTTTTAGAAGATCACATCATAGCCTCTATTCTCAAGCATGGAAATAGATACCAAGTTCTTCTTCAGCCCGAGAACATACATAACATTCTTCAAGGTAAGTGGAGCCCCATGCTCCCTCTCAAAAGTAATCATGCCCAATCCAATAACACTATACTTCCTGTCCTCACCCATCTCGATATGCATTTGGAGATCTTTCTCTTCTAGGTCACTGAATAACTCTTTGTCGCCCATCATGTGGAATGAAACTCCACTGTTTAAGTACCATACACTTCCCATAATTGATGACACTATGCATGCAATGAGGGAAAAGTCCAATTCGAATTGAGAGGTAAAAGCCTCACCTGTCGCTCCTTCTGAGGACTTCTTCTTGGACTTATTGAGTGGACAATTTGTAGAAAAATGGCCCAGCTCAAGACAGTGAAAGCACTTAACTTTTGTCATGTCTTTCTTCTTACTTCCGTGATAAGAATCTGATTTGGAACAATTCTCTTCATCATCATTCTTTGATGAAGAGCCATCCCTGGTGTTCCTCCTAATCTCCTCCTGCATCAAATCCGACCACAGTCATTCCCAATCTGGAAACTTCTCCTGAACATTGACATAGTCCTAATAACTATGCCAACTCTTTGGGAGTCCTAGAAGAGCAAGACTCACCATATCATCCTTGACAACCGTGATTCCAACACTTCCAAGTTCATCATGACATTGAGTGAACTTGGTCAAGTATTTTGGAATAGTCTTGCCTTTCTCCATTTTGATATTTCTAAGTTTTTCCTTCAGTGCCAATTTCCTTCTGTCATTGTTGTTCTGATACAAGTCTGTCAATGCTTTCCACATAGAATACGAATTTTCCTTTCAATGGAGACTCCAGACAATGTGGTCTTGAACTCCCTCAAGGATTATCTGCCTTGCCTTTGCCACACACTTCTTCCATTTGGCCAAATCCTGTGCATCCAATGTTGTTGGCTTAGGAATTTCTTGATCAATGAATTCCTTCAAGCCATTATCCTCTAGCACAGCCTCCATTCTATCCCTCCAGGCTATAAAATTTGAGTTTCCTTCCAAGGCATACTTGTGCCACAAACTGTAGAACGTCATCTGCTGATCCTGAAGTATGTATTGAAATTTCAAATTTCACCTGTAACCCAAAACTCAAAACTTCAAAATCTCCTCTAGTACACTGTTCTCAACTCTGATACCATGTAGAAAATCCTGTAGATTCACAAGCTCATGATGCAATTTATTAAAACACAGGACAAGAATCTACTTCTACTTTCAACCAACGGAATCCAATAGATCGATGAAAACAATATGAACAAGAAGAAGATAAATCAATGGCACATAACACAAGATGTATCTGGGGAAAGCCACTACTAAAAACCCCGCTATCTGTATTTCATATATCATAAGTACGAGTGAAGATACAAAGCTTGTTCTCATTAGAATAATTCTACACAGGTATGCTCAACTCTCTCAGCTCACAAGCTAGCTCAAGACAAATCCTTAGCCTATTCAGTAGTTCTCCAAGCCCCTAATCTCTTGCATAATTCCTAGGATGAATAACCTGTATTTAAAGGGAATTCATGCTTCCAAAACTGCACAATCCAAACATAGGATAAATATTTGATGCATGCATGATATTTACACTCCAGTAAATAATACAACTGATAATACGTTGTCCCCGCACTCTAGTCTCACCTGGTTCTTTCTCAGAATCAACATTTATGTGTTTCTGATGAGGGAATCTTCAATTAACTAGAGTGACACTTGTGGGTGCACTAGTGCACCAACTAACTGTTAACTCTCTATTAGTTCCATAAAAAGTTTGGAACTAATTTAACTGAACCTAACTCAGTAAATTGACTGATCTAATTTCCAACTCAATTTAAACTTATACTGGACCTCGAAAACTTTGGGAGAACATATACATGACTCCAGAAAGACTTTCAACTCGAAATTCCTAAGCTAATTAAGTTAATTAAACTTAATTAACTATTTACAAGTTGCTATGAGAATAGAATTTGATTTTAATTCTCAATTTAATCTAAGGACAAATTAAACTAGAATTTCTTGTTGTCATTTCTCAACTCATACTAACAGAGGCATTGGAGGTGAAGGTACGCTACAAAGGGGACTTGCCAAACCGGATCGAAGACATCACGAAGGAATTTAGAGCATGGCACACTTACATAAAAAATGAACTCCATGAAGAAGAAAATGATTTATCTATTTGAGGAGTCTTTTTCCTTTTAGCAATTTTGTCTTATTAGGCCATCGTCTCAATTGTAAATTGTCTTACATGAGAAATGTTGTGTAATCAAGTCAAAGGGACACATGTGGAATATGAAAAGCCACGCATTAGAATGTAATGTGTCATATTAGAATATGAATATTCATAGGAACTCAAGAGTCACGGGAAACTCAAAATTCATTATGTTTGTTATAAATAGCTCCTCATAACTCAAACAAAGGGCTTTTTGCCGAAATTTTGGAGGCCTATCCTTGGCTTCTCTTGTACTACATAGGAGATATATTATTCTTTGGAGAAGTAAGTTGTGGCTTTGTCTTCCACTATTGGATATAATTATTCACTCTTATAACAATGTACTCGGCATCTTGCACTTATAATCAGAAACTTAATGAGCTGACATTCCTTCATACATATATCATAGATTTAGTTGGACTTTTCTAGTTATGTGTATGGTATATGTTGCTTTATCCACATACTAAGTTAATGAACTATTTTGTTGAACTATTTTATTGCTTAGCTATGGCTATTATTGAATTAATGATGTTATGTTTTAATGATTGTTTCTTACTATGTGGACTAATATGCATGTACCCAAGAAGTCTTTCTCTTTATCCTTGGGTCCCTCTTTAGGATAGTGCTATTATTTTTCTAACCAGGCGCTCATTTATCTCTCTAGCCATGTAAGTCTCCCTCATACACCTTATAGTGGGAGTCTCACAAAGCTTACATTCTTGTTGACCCAAAGAGGTGTTGTGTTATCTTATGTCTAATTGTAACCAAGGCCTTTCTTACCATTCCAATGGTGGCCAGGCTGTAAGACAAGATGGGATTCATACACCAAATGGTGTGAGGTGTAATTGAGACTTCACATTGGGGATATCCCTTTACAATGTTGGCAGAATTGAACACTGTCAACACACACCTTAAGCTACACCACTTGGTAGAAAACTACAGATCCCCTTAAGTGTACACCTATGAAAACCATCCATCCATGTTAAAAATCCACCACTCCTTTAAAAAAAATTAAAAATTAAAATTAAAATGTATAAGTATAAAAAAAATAAAAATCAAATTAAATAGCCTCACCAAAAAAAATGAAATAAAAACTCATCTCACATCTAGACATATCCGAACAAATCATCAAATTAAACAACCTTACCAAATCCTTAATTAAAAATATATATATATATATATATATTATATATAATATATATATAATATATATATATATATATATATATATATATATATATTAAATTTGACAAGATTTCAATTGAATCCTATTATAACTTAAGTTTCATCTATATTTAAGATCCTATTATAACTTAAGTTTCATCTAGATTTAAGATCGTATTATAACTTAAAATTTATCCATGTTCAAATTTTAATTTCAAAAAATTTACTCCATTCTAAATTATTTTAAATCAACCTAAAAGTTGAAAATTCAAATACAACTAGATTTCTATGGTAATTATTGTTTAATTTCTATTTTTCTTTGAGGAAAATATTCACCTTGTTTCTCAGCTAGAGGGCCAGAATGAGGCTATTAGTAGTAGGTTATCTCACATATATAGGTACAAAGCCATTACAAAAATATTTATCCAAACATTATGGCTTATTAGCTAGGGTTTTAACTTCAATGAATGAGAAGATAATAGTCATTCCATTCGACCACCCAAAATAACTCCAAATAACTTAACTACTCCATAATTAAAACCATAATATAAATAACCTTTTGCAACTAAAATATTTAATGAAATCAAACTTGAAAATTCAACTCTTTATAAAAAAGTCAATATAATGAATAAGGGTAAGTATATTTTTTATTTGAAGATGAATATAATAAATGTAAATTTCTTTTTCACAATCATTATGCTTTACTACTTTACATTATTATTTAATTTTAATATTAAACAATAACTAGCTTAGATCCATCCTAATTCTAGATCTATCAAGCCTCGAAAGCAATCAAATTTCTTGAGATGCAAACCTCTTTTTAGAGTGAAAAGAAATTTGATCATTCTCAGGGATTTGTAAATCCGAAATTAATATGGATCTAGGCTAATCTATATGCAAATTGTGATGTTTACTAAGTGAAATGGCGAATGTGATGGTGATAATTGGCCAACATTAAATCAGATAGAGGTATATTGTGGTAGGGAGTGATTCTCATTTACGGTGTGTAATGTGATCATCAAAACATGCGATAAAGATTGATCAACCTTCAAAAAAATTCTATGTTGCATGTTGCATCTCAAAAACCATTGAGTATAACACTTGTAGTTATCGGAGGTAGAAAAATCAGGATTTTAAATTTCAAATCTTGGCTTGAAAATCTGGAAGCAAGGAGTCTAGTAGGTGACATTAGACACTATCACAAACGTCATATTTTAGCTTCTTAGCTCCGAGATATTTTTAGAAAGGCAAAGATGAGTTGAAATTTGGATTATTTTCTTTTTTTAGACAAGGTAACTAGTAATCTCTTAGATATATGTAACATCCTACAAGCCACATATATCAAAAAATCAGTTCATCCTAAACATTGAAATTATTTTTGAGAAAAGAAGCCCATTCAACCCTATTCCACTATTAACTCTATTATCCGTGCCCTATCTAGGGAGTCAAAGGAGTAGGACAGGGCACGAATAATAAGGTTAGAAGTGTTGGGTATGTGTTATATTCTTTCAATGACTAGTCTCATGTGTGGGGAGTCACAGGGGGGGTTTCAGGGCGGCAGTAGTCCCCTTGAATAGGGTCAGGGGCAATGCCCCGATAATTTGTTTTTGGACCCTATATTAGGTGGAAAGACCTACCAATGTATGACACAGGTGTTTTCCTTGATGGAAACTCACATAGATGACAATTTACAGTGTAACAGGTTAACAACAAAGGATTACAGATCAAACTCCAGAGATGAAAGAAAGAGAATGGTTTAAGAAGTATATGCTGGTTCACTTTCTCCAAGTAGCATATATATGCAGTCTCATGGAACATAAGGAGAGTATACATATGCACGCACTTTCACAGAAGGAAAAGCGCATATGGGATGGAAAATCATGGTTTTGGTCCGAGGTTTTGGCTTGAGGTTTTTGGTCTGAGGTATTGGTTCGAGGTATTGATCTAAGGTTTTTGGCCCAAGGTGTTCATCTGAGGTATTGAAACAGGACATAAGTATATAAGGAGGAGAAGATAAAACGACTAAGTGTGCAAGTAATGAATATCTTATGGAGAGTTAGATCAAAAGAAAATATGCATGTTATGGGTTTATGGTGCTTTGCTTGATTTGAACTAAGGATGAATCTAAGTTGTTGATGATGGATGAGATCTAATGATGGATCAAGATCATAAGACTTGAAATGAGTTATCATTATGTGATCTGATCATGGATAGTCTAGATCTGAATGCTAATGCATGTTTTATTCTGTAACTGTTATGATTTGGGTATGACTGAAGTCTGGAATAATTGTGAAGTTTTCAGTTAGTATTTGCAGATCTATATGCTGGTTCGCCTTGGTAAAGGTGAGTATACACGCAGGTTCGACTCTTCGAATCAGCGTATACATTATGAAATATGATGTTTGAAGTTGCAACTGGTTCTGGTTGTTGATGCAAAGTTCTGGGTTCTACTCTGTGTTATGTTGACTGTGTTCTGGTGACAATGTTCCAAATGTTCAGATTGATTGATTGTGATTTGCTTTAGTGATGATGGGTTTTCAATATTTTGAGCTTCAATATTGTTGATGGGTCCAATATGAAAATTTGACGAAACAAGGCCTTCATATTGTGTTATTGTGTACTAGGAGTATCCAGTTTGAAAATTAATGAAACGTGGTCCCTGGAGGAAGAGATAAGGTCGTAGTCTTCTGTAGGTTGGGGCCTACGTACTGGTAAACATATCGGCTATTACAAGAACCAGGGGATTGGATCTCCCTTCCAGTAGCAGTTGGAGATGAGTGAAGGTCGAAGCCTTCTGTAGGTCGACGCCTACGTACTAGTAAACATATCGCCTAGTACAAGAGCTAGGGGTTTGTAGCTCCCTTCTAGTAGAATCTGGAGAACGGGAGAAGGTTGCAGTGTTCTGCAGGTGGGTCCCTGCATACTGTTATGAGTCTGCACCAATACAAAATTGTAAACAGGTTTTTCTTATATTAAAAGAAGACAGAGACGACAACAGCAGGTGGTTTTTGTCCCGCACTGGGTTTCCACCTTAAATCTTGGTGTTCATGTGTGTTGCTTATGTGTGATGGTTTATTCTATTATTACTACAATATTTAAAAGGTTAATAAAGTACTAATGCACTGATTAAAGAACAACTTATGATGAATTCACTGAATCATAAGTTCACTGGATATACGATGGTTTCCTTAGAGATAGTTGCATGCACACGTGAGTTCCCTTCATTGAAGTAGCGTATATAAATTTGAGTATGAAAAGAAAAAGTTATTGATTTGAAAAATACTAATTCATGCCTCGGCCCCCCCAGTATTATTCCCAACACGTCTTATTTTAGCTTCTTGGCTCCGAGATATTTTTAGAAAGGCAAAGAAGAGTTGCAATTTGGATTATTTTCTTTTTTTTAGAGAAGGTAACTAGTAATCTCTTAGATATATGCAACATCTTGCAAGCCACATATATCAAAAACTTAATTCATCCTAAACATTGAAATCATTTTTGAGAAAAGAAGCCCATTCAACTTTATTCCACACTACTAACTCTATTATCTGTGCCCTATCTACGGAGTCAAGGGAGTAGGACATGGCACAAATAATAAGGTTAGGAGTGTTGGGTATGTGTTATATTCTTTCAACGACTAGTTGAACGTGTGGGGGGTCATAGTGGGGGGTTCCAGGGTGGCGGTAGCCCCTTTGAACAGGGTTCGGGGCAATGTCCCGATAATTTTTTTTTGGACACTATATTAGGTGGGCAGACCTACCAATGGTTCTGTGCATGATTTTTGCACATGGTTTTGGGCATGATGGTTTTCTACCTATGGTATTTTGTAGATACAGTCAAGGGAACTACGATTATGTTTTAATCCAGGGTTAATGGATTGGGGTTTATGAATGCTTCGACATGTATATATATGTATTGTAACATTGAAAGGAATATAATGAAAAATCAATCTGGTAGTCTTGGTTTTGGGATCTAGGGGAAAATATTTGTCTTTTTGTTTTATATTCTCGTCGTTGTTTATTTCATGTTTTTAGAATTTGTCTACAAGTAATTTAAATACATGGTTTAAACCTACATTTGGAATCAGAGTTGTTTTGGCTCCAATGGGACACCTTTGTTGTTGAGGGTTTTTTTTTGGGCCTGTGGTAGACCCTGTTCAATGGGAGATCTAGAGGATCGATTCTTGTGGTGAAAGAAGATGGTAAGTAGTGGAAAGATAGAGATTAAGAAATTTAATGGTCATAGTTTTGATTTGTGGAAAATCAAGATGGAGGATCTACTAGAGGATAAATTTCAGTGGATCATGGTAGAGCCGGGTACTAAACCAATGATAGTGTCAAATAAACACTAGGTGAAGTTGGATCGGAAAGATAAGAGAACAATATGATTGTGTATCTCAGATTTAGTGTTATTGGATGTACCAATGGAAGCTACGGTGAAGGGTTTGTTAGACAAGTTAGGGACTTTGTACCAATCTAAGTCTCTGGTGAAAAACCTATTCCTATAGAAAAAACTATATACCCTAAGGATGAAGGATGGAGACTTGGTGACAAACCATATGAATGCCTTTAATATTGTGGTAATTCAGTTGTTATCTATTGATATTAAAATTTCAGATGAAGATAAGTGCTTCAATTTATTGTGCTCTCTACCAGATTCGTGGGATAGTCTAGTTATTGAAATAAGTAGCAATACAACTACCTTGAAGTTCGATGAAATAGTCTCATCCTTGTTGTTAGAGGATATGAGATGGAAAAATATGGAGGGTCAGAAGGGAGATGTCTTGTCTATATGAGGATGGTCCTAGAACTTAAACAAAAATAATTCCTCGAGTGGGAGATCTAAATCTCCAAGAAAACTTGTAAAGATGTGCTGGAAATGCAGAAAGGAAGGACCCTTCAAAAATGACTATATATCTAAATCTCTTAAGAAATGAAAGGGATCTGATGATGCTCCTTCTACAGAGGAGAAATCCACCTCAGATGAAGGTGGGGATGTGTACTTGGTTTCTTCTTCAAGTGCACATGTAGATCATGATGCATGATTGATTGAATCATGTGCATCCTTTCACTTCACTCCCCATAAGAAGTGGTTTTACGAGTATGAGAAATATGATGGTTTTGAAGTCTTCTTAGGGGATGATAGGAAGGCTAGAATTGTCAAACGTGGAAAAGTCAAGATGAAGTTGCAAGGTGGAAGGATTAGAACACTTCCAAATTTTCTACATATTCATGCATTAGCCAGAAATTTGATTTCTGTAAGCAATATGGATGATGCAGGTGTAAAACAGTGTTCGAGAAAGATACCTACAAGATGGTTCAAGGAGCACTGGTATTGATGTGAGAAGTTTGGATTGGAACTCTGTACAACCTTTTGGATAGTATTGTTATTGATGGGTGCAATAGTTATGTGGTTCCTGAAAGTGTAGCAGAAAATCTAATGGCATTTTAGTGAAAATACCATGTTATGGCATCAAAGGCTTGGACATGTTAGAGAGACGGGCCTTCAAATACTTCATGGTAATGATACGGTAGAAGGTATGTTTAATTTCTCTCTAAATTTTGATTTTTGTGAATATTGTGTATATGTGAAGAAAAATCAGGTGAGTTTCCCCTCTGGTGCTAAGAGGGTGAAAAAGATATTAGAGCTTGTGTATAATGATATTTTTGGAATAGTGTTGGTTCCACCACTAGGTAAGTCTGTGTACTATGTATCATTTATAGATGTCTTCTCAAAGAATACGTGGATATATTTCCTCAAGAAGAAATCTGGAGTCTTTGAAAGGTTTAAAGAATTTAAGGCTCTAGTGGAAAACCAGACATAGAAAAAGATAAAGGTGTTGAGGACATAGAATGGGGGAGAGTTCTACAAGAAGGAATTTGAAGAGTTCTGTAAGAAGTATGGTATAACACGACAAAAGAATAATCCATACACACCTCAACAAAATGAAGTTGCAGAAATAATGAATATGATGTTGATGGAAAATGTAAGGAACATGCTTAATGGTGTCGGATTAAAACAAGAATTCTCGATAGAGGCGATGGAGACTGAATGTTACCTAGTTAATAGATCACCTTCATCAGTGTTGGAGGATAAGACTCCACATGAGGTATGGACTGGTAAGAAACCCTCTCTTTCATATCTGAGGGTATTTGGCTACGATGGATATGTACATGTTCTAAAGGACAAAAAAAAACCAAGTTGGATAGTAAATTTGAAAGGTGCATCTTTATTGGGTATAAGGATGGTTTAAAAGGCTATAAGCTTTGGAACCTAGAAAAAAGGGAGGTTGTGTGCAACATATATGTGGTGTTTAGAGAGGTGAAATATGTTATTAAACATGAAGTCCTACCAAAGGAACCTAAGAAGATAGAGTTTGAGTTCAAGGAAAAAGAATCAGACTCTACAATAGAACATGAATCAGAAGATGAGGAGCCACAAATTCCAGCTATGAGAAGATTAATTCAAGAAAGAAGACAACAAAAAAAGTATAGTCCATCTGCTTTTTGTTCAAAATTTTCTTTATCTATTACTAATGATGATCCCAGAATTGTTAGGGAGGCAGTAGATTTAGAGGATGGAAAACTCTGGAAAGAGATTATGGTTGATGAAATGACATCTTTGGACAAAAATGAGGCTTGGGATATGGTGGAGTTGTCGGCTAGAACAAAACCCATTGGAAGAAAATGGGTGTTTAAGAAGAAGATGAATGCATTAGCCAAGGTGGAGAAATACAAAGCTTAGTTGGTAGAAAAAGGTTATTCCTAGGTGTCGGGAATTGATTTTGGTGATATTTTTTTTCCTGTTGCCAATATAGCTTTTATTAGATTGCATTTATCTCTTGTTGTTGCTTTTGATTTTGAGGTAGAACATATGGATGTGAAGACAACGTTTCTTCCGGGGATATGGAAGAAGAGATCTACATGAAGCAACTTGAAGACTTGCAGTGAAGGGAAACAAATAATTGGTATACAAGTTAAAAAAATATTTGTTTGGGTTAAAACAATCACCAAGAATGTGGTATCCGAAATTATGGGAACTTGGCTTCACCAAAAGAAAAATAGATCATTGTGTGTATTTTAAATTAATTAGTGGCCATGTTATTTATCTAGTCTTGTATGTGGATGATATGTTGCTGATTGGAAATGACAAAGAAATTATCTAGGATTTGAAGACCCAATTGTCCTCCAAATTTGACATGAGGGATCTTAGTGTTGCAAACTATACTTTGGGCATGGAAATTAAATGAGATCATGCAAAGAGGAAGCTTTGGTTAAACCAGAGGAAGTATGCCGAGACAATATTGCAAAGGTTTAATATGCATGATAGTAAATCGGTGAAAGTTCCTATTCCTGTAGGTGTAAGGTTATCTGTTGAATAGTGTCCCAAGACACAAGAAGAGGAAGATGACATGTCCCGTGTTCCATATGCAAGTGTAGCCGGTAGCCTGATGTATGTAATGGTCTATACTATATAAGACATTGCACATGCAGTGGGAGTATTGAGCAGGTTTATGTCAAAATCAAGGAAGGAGTATAGGACAATAGTGAAATGAGTTTTCAGGTATTTGTGTGGCACTAGTGATTATGGTTTATGCTATCAAGGAAGACCATGATTGGACAAAGTTTTAAACATCTATGGCTTTGTTGATGTAGTGTAAGTTGGAGATTTGGATCAAAGAATATCTACAAGTGGTTATGTGTTTAACCTATTTGGAGGTGCAGTTAGTTGAAAGAGCAAAAGACAGTCTGTAGTGACACTTTCAACTACAGAGGCAAAATACATGGCAGCCACTTATGAAAGCAAGGAAGCAGTTTGGTTGCAAATATTGTGTTCAAGTATAGGGTTAGTGCAACGAGCTATAATGATAGATTGTGATAGCCAAAATGCAATTTTCTTGGCAAAGAATCCTGTTTATCATTCAAAGACAAAACACATTGATGTTAAATATCACTTTCTGAGGGATATGGTTGAGGACAAAAAGGTGTTGTGGGTAAAAGTGGATACTTTGAAGAATGTTGCATATGCATCGACGAAGTCTATGAGCACTGAAAATTTTTCTTGGCGTAGAGAAATAATGGCCATTGGAGGGTTGGACGAATGACTAATCTCTCCTGTGATTCCCTGTGTGGAAAAGAAAACAACAAGTAGAATAACATTGGGTGTGTGTTATATTCTTTCCATGACTAGTTGCACGCATGGGGGGTCACATGGGAGGCGACATTGGCCTCCTGTTCGTTGTGTTGAGCGCAATAGAGGGGATCACGGGGGGGGCACAACCCCCCATGTCATGAGGTTTCAAGGGGCATTAGGCCCCCTACACAGAGTTTGGGGCAATGCCTTGAGAAATTTTTTTGGATCCTATATTACATGGGTGGACCTACCTATGGTTTTGTGCATGAGTTTTGCACATGGTTTTGGGCATGATGGTTTTCTGCGCATGGTATTTGTAGATACGATCAAGAGAACTATGATTATTTTCTAATCCAAGGTTAATAGATTGGAGCTTATGAATACTTCGACATCTATATATATATTATAACATTAAAAAATATATAATAAAAAGCCAATATGAAAAAATCTATGTATCTGTTTTATATTCTTGTCATTATTTATTTTCTATTTTTAAAATTTATCTATAATTAATTTCTGTACAAAATTGAAACCTACCCAAAAAAGAAAAAGAAAAAGAGTGTTGTTAACATGAAATAAACATCTTTTCTCAAAAATAATCCCAATCCCAAAAGAGTGTGGTTAGTATGAAATCATATTTTTTTTTTTTTTTAATAATCCCAATGCCAACTTCGCTTTGCCTTTGTCGAAAAATCTTTCATCCAAGAAGCTCAAATACTACGTCTACGAGGGTATCTGTGTCACCTACCTACCACACTTCAGGCCATGATTCATGGAACTTTTGTGCTTATCGTTCGTTAAGGAAACTTAATTAGATTTCAATAGAGCCAATGAGCCGCGAAGGGTGATACAATCTCATTGACCCATGTTATTCTAACTATGACATGTAAATATTATAACCTCTCTCAAAGTGAAAACGTGTAACCTTCGACATAACCCGTAGACCATTTACTTTCTAGAATTTGTATATATATAAATATATCTGTTGTATATTTAGGCCCATAGGCTTTCTTATGCATCAACTTCTTCGTCAACACTTTTACCCTGCTCTATTCGATTAGATGAGACACTTTCAACCATTGATCTGAACCAGAAAAAGAAACAATGGAAAATCAAGAAAACACAGAAAGTAAAAAAAACACAAAATCTCACAATAAATTATTCTATGCAAAAAAAAAAAAAAAAAAACACGAAAAAGCTCGTAAAAAATAGTGATTTTTATTTTTTTAACCTTTGGATCATCTCCAATAGCTTAGAAAAGAAACGGAAATACTTGCCGATAAAGAATTAGACAATATTTTCAGGAGACCTGGTACTTTGTCTGTAACTTTTTTTCCTTGGGATCGTGCTTCATATATTTCGAGCATGAATTGTCAGCGTCCCGCTCAACAAAGCTGATCCAATTCCATTATGGAAAAGGTCAAAACTACTCGTATATCTGTTCAAATCTTAGTTCAAATAAAACAGTTCCATATTGAGTAGAATTCAAGATCTTATAACCTTCTTATTGAATATTCTTAGATATTTTTTAGTTGCAATAAGAACAGATAGGAGCAGGTCTTTGGAAATCATCCTTCAAATATTCTGTGTACGAGTTGTCAATGTCTTGTTCAATATGGATGATTAATGGCTCATCTCATTGTTAAGCTCCATTAATGTTTTCCAACTATAACCTACAGTTATGGAACTGAACTGCAGTCTTTCCTTAATTTAAGGAAACCAACTGCAGTAGTTTCCTTAAATTAAGGAAATCAACTGCAGTTAATTAATTTTCAGGTTGGAGCTTCTGAAGTGGTCTATTACTCCATCTGGAGTTCTCTGCCTTGATCTGTGGAACAACTGACACATAGCCATTAGAAGCTTGATGGAAGCTTGGCTATAAATTCATCTCATTGGTCCCCAAGCTAGTATCTCAATCCCTTCAGTTGTTTACACCATCTAGCTGAGAGAGCATAGCTTGGAAGTGCCTTCAGATTTTCTGTGATTTTTATTTTGCTTGGGTTGAAGCTGGAGTGATGTTGAAGTGAAGAAGCAAGTGGAATGTGCAGCAGGACCATCGTCAATAGCAGCAATGGCTGGAGGTATTCCTGGACTTATATATTTTGATTTTCAGATTCTTTAGAAAATCTAGAATCGCCGTAGATTTCTTACATTTGGTATCAGAGCAGCGAAACCTCTGCCTTGATGTGTTCTGCATATCTCATGTTGTTATTTTGAATTAGGGAACTTCTTTTTTTGAAGTTTCATCTGCAAATCTGTAGTGATTAAACAATCAGTACCAATTTCCCTGCCCCATAAGTTTACAAAATTTGGCACGCTGATATCGTGTGCACATGGATGCCATACATTTGTATTGGACGCATATGTCATGGGCATTTCTATATTATTCTGAATCGAGGAATGAATGTGTTCATATGCCAATAAAGTTACAATGCACGGCAATGCCCCAAGTGGGGTTGCCTCTGGCTGCATTCACCTTCGCTGGCAGGCAATGTGAGATAGGGTAGCTGCCAAGATATATTTGGTCGCCGCCACCATTAGAAGTGCCTGAGAAGCGCCATCTGAACAACAATGTTTCCAGAATGAAGTGGCGCAGTGTAAGGGCGGTGATATTGCCCCGTTTTAAGCGGTCTTTCGGATTCTGGTGAATCGCAATCATTGAAATTGCCAAATTTGCCCCATTTTCAGCAATCCTCCCGAGTTATATGAATTCAAAACCACTGAAATTTTCTGAATTTCAAACCCCAGAAGATGTAAAATATATATATATATATATAACAAGGACCTGAAGCTTCCGAGAATATGCTTGCCACAAATTTAGCCTCTTAAATTTTTTTCAGACCAGAGATGCAAATGCACTCACTTTGGGGCAGGAACAGTGCTTCGATCCTCTATGTTAGCTCTCTATTGTAGCTTTAGATCTTGTCAAATTTTAAAAGAGAATTTGTTGGGTTTTTTGAGTTTAAAGTCCAGCAAATACCTTGAAACAATAATTGCCATGATATTCATAAATGTGTCCGATCTATTGTTAGTTTTGGGATCTACTTTTGATATGCAGATAAATGTAGAGTTTTATTGGATTTTGGTTTTTACTTTACTGCCCAGGCTACATTGAAAATCTTAGTGGAAATCCATGGGCTGGAGGGCCTCTGTTTCAAAAATCAAGAGGTTTTCTTATGATAATTTCTCCACTAAAATAGAATTCCAAATTTGCAGACCTTATCCATTGGGCGGTCACAGGAATTCAAAGCTATATCTCACTGCAACATTAATTTTAGCCAAGGGTTTCTTATTTTTCTTGCATAGAAAATTATCATTATTTCTCTAGGAGTAGCCGTGGATTTCCTCTAAAGTGGCAGTGAGCATTTTGAAGTCCCAGCCCTAAGATTGAAAAAACGTCCTCTAAAGCAAATCTATGAACCTTAATCCATCGCAAAGCAATTTTGGAGACAGAACTTTGGTAGAAATTGCTTTTAAATTTCTAAATTATTGGCTGCAAGGGTTTCCTGAGATATTCTATTTGCTTTAATAGTTGCGGTGGGTCCGAGTCTATATTTGAAAACATTTTGGCATTAAAAATTCTCTAGCTGAGGGTTTGACTCATTTTGAAGAAACCACAAATTTTCTTGTGCATTTCATTAACTAATCACAAATTTCTGTGAGGTTTATGACCCAGGCTGCAGGCATTCAAGGTTTATTTTGCATATTTTCTTGTCTCATTAAATAATTATTTTGCAGTATGGAGACGGGGAGAATTCTTTTTTTTGACTTTACATATGAGCTTGAGTGCTATTGTTTTCCACTCCTTCGAACATGGGAAAGTTGATCTAAAGCCAGAAAGAAATGCCTTAGGCATTGGGGGTTAACGCCTAAATTGGTGCATCAAATCACTTGGCAGTTATATGGAGTTTATTTAAAATGTCAAGTTTAATCCTGTTTATATCTAAATAAATAACTTGAGCTATATATATATATATATATATATATATATATATATATATATATATGTTTGATTTATAAACTTAAGGATGGAGCCTGAAGTCAAGCCAGCTAGCCTTTGAACTGCATTTGCCTATGCAAGTGCAAAGTAGATCAATGCCTGCTTCAGTCAATCTCCGGGTTTTGTTTATGAATTGAACAATCGATTTGCAGTCATTTACGGTAATGCTGACTGCAAATTGGCATTTTAAATAAAGAATAATGTCTAGTGATCTATATGATTTTAATTAATTAGAGAATAGCCACAGCATCTTTAATTAATTACAATTATATATTTTGATTGGTTAGATCACATAAAGATTATTTAGACATTAAATTGTAATTAATTACAATAAATATAATAAATTTTATCCCACATGAATTTTTATTATATTTATGTAATTAATTAGGATAAAATTTCATAACCTACCCACAGGAGTTATGAATGAATAGTTTTATCATAAAGTTCAAAACAATGAATAATTGAATCTACTTGAATTAAAAATTTAGCCCACAGGCAATTTTTATGTCATTAGATTCAATTTGAGTATGATTTACATTGGTAAAACATGACATTTTATTAAGCCTCAATTTTAAGTTTCTTGAAAATGACTTGATCAGTGGGAGCGATCAAACCAAAAAAATAGTTTTTGAGAAGGATCATTCAGAATCTCACACTTCCACTATGGAAGACAAGTTCGTCTCCTGTTTTGAGGCTACTACACATGGTGTATGGCTTAAGAGTTTCATTTCTGGGCTTAGAATTATGGATTCTATCTCTAAGCCATTGAGAATATATTGTGATAATTCAACTGCTGTTTTTATGGCTAAAAACATCAAAAGTGGGAGTCGAAATAAACACATCGACATTAAGTATTTAGCTATAAGGGAACGTGTTAAAGAAAAGAAAGTGGTCATTGAGCACGTCAGCACTGAATTGATGGTCGTTGATCCTTTGACTAAGGGCATGCCACCATTTAAATTCAAGGATCATGTATTGAATATGGGACTTGGTTCCATTATGAAGTTTCTCATTGTATGGACAATGTTATTTTAATGAAATTCTTAATTATTGTGATGTTTTTCTCATATTTATGTGCACCTTAAATTGATTTGAGAAAATTCATTTAAGAAGGACCAAGAATAAACATAAGGTTTATTCATTAAGAAATTGTTGCCACATAAATTGTAATAAGAATAAATACATAGTAATACATGGAAGATAATACTCGTTATTAGAGGACTTATCGCCATGATTCATGTATCTATTACTTAATACAGATTGTCAATGGTTTTTAAGTTGAGACATTAAGTTTGGAAGTATGGACCAAGTGGGAGAATGTTAAGCTCCATTAATGTTTTCCAACTATAACCTACAGTTATGGAACTGAATTGCAGTCTTTCCTTAACTTAAGGAAACCAACTGCAGTAGTTTCCTTAAATTAAGGAAATCAACTGCAGTTAATTAATTTTCAGGTTGGAGCTTCTGAAGTGGTCCATTACTCCATCTGGAGTTCTCTGCCTTGATCTGTGGAACAGCTGACACATAGCCATTAGAAGCTTGATGGAAGCTTGGCTATAAATTCATCTCATTGGTCCCCAAGCTAGTATCTCAATCCCTTCAGTTGTTTACACCATCTAGCTGAGAGAGCATAGCTTGGAAGTGCCTTCAGATTTTCTGTGATTTTATTTTTCTTGGGTTGAAGCTGGAGTGTTGTTGAAGTGAAGAAGCAAGTGGACTGTGCAGCAGGACCATCATCAATAGCATCAATGGCTGGAGGTATTCTTGGACTTATATATTTTGATTTTGAGATTCTTTAGAAAATCTAGAATCGCTGTAGATTTCTTACACTCATTCCAATATGGAAGATGTCAAAAACTACCTATGTGTTTTTGTACTAGTTTAAAATTAAATAGAATGCAAAATATTAGAACTTTTTTTGTTGAAAATGGTTAGATTATTTTTTTCATGATTGTATCGATCACTTGTCTAAATTAAGAAAAATATATCTTCTATTGTGTTTTTTCTTTTTCTTTTTTATCTCTTTTTGTTGAGAAGAGATGATGTAACGCTCAATGATAGATGTCGGGATGGATATGTATGTTGCTGCTCAGTGGGGCTAATTACTGCTTTCATATGTGCACAACTTCATTCATCGCCTAATGTATTTCTAAAACTTGTTTATATGCATTGAATTATTGTTTTATTTTCAAGATAATGGATAGTATTTCTCTCTTCATACAATCTTCGAATGAATCACTATAATGAATTGCTAAGCTTGGCTTGCGCGAGCAATGCCATCCTTGGCTTCTTGATGGTAAATTTTTGGGTTTATTTGATACTCCGTCTATTGATGGGCATAACATGTACTGGCGTAGGTTTATCGTCCTTTGTTTTAGTGACGGAGCCAATGGGTCCCTCCAGAAGAGGTTCAGTAGGCATGTTGGCTCTCTGCTCTTGCCTACTTCTCTACATTGTCACTTCCGCCTTGTATTGCCTCTTCGTTCTGACATCAATGTCGCCTAATTCCTAGGTGTAAAATTATACCAAGTTATAAATCCCCGTCGTGCCGAATATTCCCACCAAACTACACGCTAGCTTCACGCCACTCACAACTTCCCAGCTCACTCCTACTCCCCGGTTTTCCATTGGATTCGAATCGAGAATCTTGATGAGCATCAAGATGGGCATCGCCCTGGTTTCAAATATGTTGTCAGAGAATAGACAGAATATCAAATAAACCAAGAAATTAGGCGAAATTAGCGTCAAGAAGCCGAGGATGGCTTTGCCGGCGCAGGGCAAGCTCAACACTCTCTTGAATTTCGAATGAATCACTATCATGATGTGAGTTTAATTAACAAGAGTCATCTCCATAGCGAGTTTTCATGCGGAAAGAGTTATTTTTGCGGACAAACCTAACCTCCCTAGGAGTCTAAGACTCTCTAGTGACAAACAAACCAAACAAGAGCAATCCTTCTCTAAACATACATTATTCTATGAGAAACCAAGTGTTTTTCGATCTTACCTTAGGTCCAATGCTTGTTGTAGCAGTCCGGCCTTGCTGATCCAGATGAGCTCCTCCTTCACTTTAAGACCTGCATACACTAACAAAGCAAACGATTACATAACACCTGAATATTCATCATAAAACAAAGCATATTCATCACATAGACCAAGGAGTACATGAAATAATTCATTAACAACAAATCATTGAGAAGAATGGACTTATTTGTATTAAGGAAACAAAAAAGGAACCATTACAACCTGAGCCTTGGTGTTGTGCAAGCTCCTATCACGGTCCAACAAGAGATTTCCTCTACTTTGACAAGCTCACCCACTTCCAATATGGCAAAGGATAGTAATCTCTCCTCACAAGTTTACAATGGAAGTCCTAATTCCAGCAGCATTTACCCTTTGGAATGTTCAGCTTTCAACCCCCCCTCCCTTGGCCCAATGCCTGTATTCTAGTGTTCTAGAGGAAGTTATTCAGTTCCAACATCAATGGGATACTCCCTCTTTTGGATGGGGTAGCTCCTCTCTTGATGGGATAAGTTCCTCTATCATAGGGATGCATGAACCATCTGGAGGCGCTCAATACACGTCAAACACTCTTCTATAAGGCTCTAGAAGTGACCACAAGTAACTTTTTTAAGATGAAACTCGCGCCTTTTGACCTTTACAGGGGTACGCGCCCATCCCTTGACTTACAGAGCGTACAAGTACGCAGGTACAATGAGTTTGGGATGCGTACACGTAGGCAAGGTAGAGAGAACCTGCGTACCCAGAGATAAACATGTTTTTTAATGACTTTCTCTCTTTTTTGAAGTTTGACATGAAGAGCAGACATATAAGGCTTGACAAGGAGGATAATATGACTATTGATGGAGCCATATTAACTGCAGATAGTCATGGTGACAAATTTCAGTGTAACAATCCTCATCCATAGTCCAGATATGAAAACTCATTTAGAGCATTTAGAAATATTTTTAAAAGAAGTCCAGCAGCAGGGTATAGTCTTGTCAGAAAGAAAGATGTGTTTATTCCAAGACAGCATAGATTTTCTGGGGATTAATGTAGTCAATGGTGCAATTCAAAGGTTCTTAGGAGTTTTGAATTATCTTCACAAATATATTCCAAACCTGACAGAGAAAACAACACCGATCAGGAAACATCTCAAGCAAGGATGGTCATAGGAAGCAACAATAGCAATGCAGCAATTGAAAGCAGAAGCCAGCACCTACCAAAGCTTCAACCACTAGGTGATGGTTTGCTTATTCTTCAAACTGATGCTCCTATAGACTTTTGCGCCACTGTTCTTCTAGAATGAAGAGAAATAGATGAAGGAGAATTCGAAGAAAAACTTTGTGCTTATGCTTCAGGAGAATTCACACCTAGCCAAAAGAATTACTTCATAGTAGAGAAGGAAACATTGGCTATATTTAATGGGATACAAAGATTTGAATTATATCTAACTCCTATAAAATTCTTAATACTTACAGACTCTAAGAATTTTCAATATTTTCTATCTACCAAAATCTCAAGACAAATTGCAAAAGGAAGAAGTTTGGCTTGGCAGATTTGGTTCCAACAGTTCGATTTTGAAGTCGAGTGGATCCCAGGTAATTCAAATTTTTTGATTCGTTAACCAGGGATATGAATAAAGCTTTCTTGACTTGTACAAGTTCTTACTTTACCATTCTAGGTAAAGGTCCGTAGGGCGATATTTTTTCTACTTTTGTTGATAGATTCAGGATATTGAAGCACGTGAAATCAATCTTGTCGAAGAAATAAAAAAGGATGTAGGAATGAGATTGAAAAGAAATACTTGGATAAGAGAATGCCAACGATGGAAATCCAAGAATATCGGTACTTCTCTGGGCATAGATGACACACTGGTAAAGGTATACCCCTTACCTAACATCAGGTTTCAAAGTTTATTTGATCTATGGTCTAGTGAATATACTAACAAAATAATCCGGACCCTCAAAATTTTAAATTTTTATCAGCTTATTGGAGGAGTGGATTTTGCTTTGAGTCTTTTCACGGGCACTAAACTCTTAGATCTTGAAGAAAATCCTATAAAACCTGATGTAGGAAAATTCATTTTATCTTTGAAAATCCCTGATATTTTTGAAGAATTAGAAGCCTCTTTTCTACAAGGGTTTGATGAAAATTATGCAGCAAGCGACACTTTCCCTACTTATGAAATCTTTGAAGGATTTGCTGATTCGGAGATAAGAAATGGGTTATGTAGGAAAAGGCCAACCACAAGAATATCACAGTGCATTTAGAGAAAATTGCAATATCTCAGAACCTTTTCATCTCCTTGGGATTACCACAGTCTTAGATTAAGAGAAAGCATTGATCCCAATCCGTTTGCACAGGTTTTCAGTCACGAAAGGATCGGAGAGATTGAAACCAGCAACAATGAAGAAACGATTAAGCAACATGTTGGTTGGTTTCATGAATTTGGAAACTTAAAGCTGTAAGAAAAAATTCAGATTCTACATAAAATGGATGACTTACAGGGAAAACCCAAAGTGTTAAAATTTGTGGTTAATCAAAAGGCTTTGGTCACTATAAGTGTTATCTCACCTAATTGGAATAATAATGTCATTCATATAATAAGTTTGATGATTTCAAAAAGAATCTGCAATTCGATGATTTTCGAGTTAGGGTGGGAGCATAAAGATTTTATGAGCAATAACTGTAGAGCTTGGGTTCAGCATGCTATAAAGAGTTCAACAAATATGTGCTAAATTTTTAACTAGGAACTCTTAAACGGCATCGAATTAATGGTACAGAGGTCCCCCACTGTCAGAAATGTTTTCAAAGATTCTTTCCTTGATATTGAAATCAGCGCTTTACCCTTTCTAAACAAATGGGAGAAACAGGAAGCCATGTACACACCTCAGCAATCGGGCTTCCACAAGATAAAGACAAATATGAAAAAGGGAGAATCTTCAAAAGTAGCATCCTGAAAGACGATAATGTTAGAGGAGATGAAAAAAGGAAAGCAACAACACCTATTTTACAGGATGAATGGACAGATGTTGAGGACCCAACAGCAGATATCGACGAAGAATACAACAGGCTAATGGAACACCACTACCAAAAGATACTCGATGAGTATGAGCCATCACATGATTCTTCTCATCAAGATAATGACTATGATTCCGATAGAAGTCCAATGGGACCCTGGTAGAATTTTTAGCTAGCAATGTGATAATATGGTCACATGTTGTAGCTAAATTATTGTACTAGAAAGATTGAGTAGACACCGTTGGTGAAAGAAATACCGATAGGACCCTCAATTATTTCTACTTTTGTGCCATATCTTAGGTAAGCTTAGATTCGCTAGAAGGTCTATAAAATGAGAGATCGATAGAAGTTCAAGGCATCATTTGACAGAGGACTCTGAGATCTCATATTGTAATAAGCTTTGTGTATTTTGTGCTCTTTTGATTAATATCGAAGCCTACTAGGCCGCCTGTCTTAGGACAGTTCATTTAATCCAAAAGAACTTTGAGGTGTAATGTGAAAGCATTTGAAGACCCGAGGAGAGAGGTCATATTGTTGTGCGCACATGATCGGTTGAGGAAAAGTAATCTGCCCCAGATTTGCTGACTGATGGTTCTCGATTTTGATTCCCTGTCAGTTCTAATACCAAGGCATTTTGTCTATTGCTCGCATTTTCTCTCTGTTTATCGATCACCCATATTTGTATTGTCATGTGAATAAATGTTTCAGTGTCAAACATAACAAGAAATTGTTAACTTAGTGGCCATTAATGGATGCCGCTAGTCAACACGAGAGCTCCCATATTTGATTTGGATGAGAGTCAAGGTGCACATAACACATCTTTCTAAGTATGAATGAGTTTGTTATTGTCGAATACTTGGAAGATCCGATGAACAAGAGACATTAATGTATTCCCTTTGTTTATCAGCACAATAGTTTTTCCTTAAGGCATGCAAGCTTCAAGGTGTTTTTAGAAAAATATTTATACTCAAGGACTATGGACTTAATGGTGTATGGAAGGAAGGTTTTATTTGCAAGGGTAGGAAAAAGGAAACTAACAATGAATATGTAATGTGGAACGAAAAGCTAGTAAATGAGCTTCGTTGCTTTTATTGGTGGGTTAGGATTGAAGAAAATGTAATGAATTGTATGTGGATAATGGGAAATGGATAATGACTCTTGCTGGGAAAAAGTGAATTATGGCATGCAAAATATCAAAAATAGCAAATCTGCTTCTTAATTCTTGAATTTCTGCTAAAATAGTTGAGTTTGACCTGCGTTGACCAACCACCTATAGACGTCGAATTCAAGTGTGGATAGGTATTTCACCATCCTTGTGCATTTAGGAACAACCACCAAGTTTTCGAATTTGCTAATCTGTCATGCAACATATCAAACCATTAAACCCTTACAAAACGTTACAAGAACTTGTAAGTTTCTGGAAATGTCGTTCTTATGATCATGGTCCTGGTCTTTAGAACTTTTCATGAAACTAGTCTTTTGAAGACCAATTGTTGTCAAAATTTAATCTCCTTAATGATCAATTGATCATCAGAAAGTTGCTAAAAAATCTTGGCATAAAGAACATAAGTTTGTTCAAGAAGAGATGGCCATTCCCTTTCTGATTCTTACATGAAAATTGTATGCCAAAATTAAACAGATTAAGGAATATTAAAAGCATAATTTTAGTCTAGTTCATGATGTTAATAACAATCTATTCTAATATAAATAACTATGAAAAGTAAATCAACTCCACATTTGTGTCCGATGACTCATGGGATGTGCATGTGAAATCTCGGCATTGTAGATTTGTTGTGTCGTGCAAATTAGTACATCATATAAAAGCATATAACAAGAATACAATTATAGATTTTAATGCCAACTATAAATGAATCCTCCTAATTTGCTTCCAAGTGTAAACCCAGAAAAGTAAACAAATTTCAACCTCTCAAGCTTGTAATTTTTTTCACATGGGTGACAGAAATGACGATATGCACAGATAAACAATTTCCTCCATTTTTTTGTTTGAACCATAAAATTTCGTAAAGATTTTTTCAGATTACTTCAATCACCCAATAAATTTCACATCAATTTTTTTTTTTTTTTAATTTTCCATGACAATTTTCTGAAAAAAACAATAAAACTAATAAAATATTTACAAAATTAAAAAGTGAAATAAACAAAACATTAAACACAATAATCACAAAACATATCCTAAACATAACATTAAAACATAACATCAAAATTAGAACATATATAAAAACATAACATTAAAATATATATATACTAAAAAAACATAACTCACAAAAAAAAAATTATAATAATAATAAATTGTAACATATAACAAAAATATATACATTAAGAACAAAACAAAGCATATAGATGAACAAAATAAAATTTATAAACAAATAAACAAATAATGTTAAAAATCAAACACTCAATTATAAAACATAACATAAAAAAAACAAAACAAAACATATATTATAAAAGCATTAAAAGAAACGATATTAAAACAAATTGACCTCAAAATATGAATACATAAAAAACCAATGTAACTAGTGAGCACTAGTATTGTAGCAATAATGCTGCAACTCCTAGGGCTTCCTACTTTATTTTTATCAACTCGGTAGTTCATAACAAACTTGGAAGCGACGGTGTTTTATGCACAAGTATTAGTTCTTACTATAGGCTATCACTTGGTCAGCTAGCGCAAGATCACTAGGAGCTCAAGCCAAATTCTATGAATTCCAGAAGAAGCTTTAAATATGATGAAAGAAAGGAAAGCTTACTCTATAGAGGCTATTCTACTTATACAAGGAGAAAGAAGATTAAAATTTGAAGTAAACCTGGCAAACCCTAATTTACCGACTAACCCTACTTTTGCAACAAGAGAGGTGAAAATCTAGGAAAGGAGTGCCACTACCTACTGAGGAAGTAAACTAAACCTATTTAAGATATTTATAGAAGAATATAAGAAAAATCATCTTCTTTGGATTTCTATGTATTTTACATGAAATTTTTTATGTATGTAATTTACTTGTTTGTGGATGTGGCAGCGGTTAGGTGGTGATGGAGGGAAACCTTGGGATTTGCAAAGGTGTAGGAAGGTGTGGTTAGGTTCTAGGAGGCGTCTGTTAACCTTCTGGAGGCTTTCCCTGCAATTTGGCTTCAAAAACCCAAGTATAGGAAATTCTACAGGAGGGTGCAGGGGATCTATAGGAGGATCTACCGGAGGATGATGAGGGTTGTTTTTGGAGGTGTTAAAGGTAGAAAAATGGTGGAAAAGGGGAACTTAAGACTAGAGGGATGTGTAAAGGTGTCTGAAGTTCTCCAAGGAGGTTTTGGAAAGAAAATGATGGTTAGATTTGTTCAAGACATGAGAGGAAAGTTTATGTGAAAAGTGTATAAATTAGTGCAGATTTGTGAAGGGTTGTGCATGAACTGTGAACATGTAGCAGAGGAGATGGTGATGGCTGATTTATTGATTTATTATGAGCAAATATGTACTGTAAAGGAGCTGCAAGTCAAAACACTGAAACTGAGTAAGAAAAGAGCTAGTTATACTAGAAAAGCATAATTATCTCATGTTAACCTAAATTCTGACCTAGGAACATAAAATGTTGAACAATGCTATATAGAAAGGAAATCATGGAAATAGATTTATTACAAGAACAAAAATGAGCATGAAAAACTAGATCTGAAGCAAAGCATTAACCTCTAAATCAAACTGTAACACTAGAAATTGCATGGGGAAAGCAAAACTGTGTTTATTGGCACCAAGCAGATCTTGACCTCAATTCATGGTCCCCAAAGGAGGAAAGGAGGTTAGGTTGTATTGATGGCCTTTTTGTATCTTTCTTTTACCCCTATTTAACCTACTTCAACAACTGAAATGGAAACAGCTATGTAAACCACCAAAAGCAAGCTATTCTACTAAGGAAGAAATCTATCTAATAGCAACTAATTCATGAACTGAAGAAAATCATATAAATAAAAAACAAAAGGTGTTGGGTAGCTTGGGTTGGGCCCTAACCCAAGAGCTTCAGCCCCTTGGAAGGACTCAGTGCTGGCTTAGAAAATATTTCATCTCCATTATCAAAATAATATTCACATTACATAAAATTGTTCACAAAAGTAAGCTTGAAATGAGCTAAGCAAAAGCTGCAACAAAAGTGTGAAAATGTGACTAACATCCAACTAAACTACTAAGGACTTAAGCCCTTCTATTTATAAAACTGGAACTTCCAACAACTTTCCTAAAATCAAGGAGGCTTGGCTCCCAAGACTAGAGATCGACAACAGTTCTTCTTCACTTGCTCGCCTGCCCCTTTGATGCATTGATGTGGTTGCTTGTGCTCTGAGCTTTCTGAAGGAGGATTCGAGTTAGGGGGTCATAAATGAGGGGGACACCCTCCTACAAATCCTCTTCCTTGTTTTCCTCTAATATTGGCTTCCAAATGCTCATTAAACCTCTAACTTTGTCTCAAAATTGACCAAAAATTTGCGTAAAGCACACAGTAGACTTCATGGCATAATGACTAACCCAATTCACTCTATTAGCATAAATATAATAAAAAACATGCAATAACCTAATGAGAGTAGTGGATTAAGCTGAGTTAGGAGGCCAAATGAGCCCATATAATTACCCATTTATGGGGCTCATCATCACCCCCTACTGAATGTGTTTCTCATCCTCTGAGCAACTAGTCAATCTCCTCATCTTTGATGGCCCTGATGGTCTCCTTGACATCCCATGCCTCTGATATGAGATTCTCTTCCCTATCATGGAATCCATCCTTTCTGTCCACCTCTTCCTACTGCTGTCTTTCTTCTTCCTCCTTTGTTCCCTCTAGTAGTCCTAGTAGTAGTGGAGGACTCAACTTGAGGCCAATCCAATGGACCTTCAAGCTTTGCATAGAGTGCTTGTGCAGTGGCACTCTCCTCAATGCTTATTTCATCCTATTTAGAGAGTGATACTCCCTAATCTGTAGGCTATGTGGCAGTGTCTTCCAACTTCTCATGCAGGCATGAATGTAGTCATCTCCAAGCCATCTCTCCATGTCCTCAAAATGTGCAATAGCCTAAGCTTGATCATTAATGTACTTAGGGGAACTTTTAGGATCAGTTGCAAGTATTTGGTGGACACTGATGAGGGCCATGGGGTCTGTTGCCTCATCTTGGATCATTAAGGGTTCATTTTGCTCTTTTTCCATCAACTTCTTGATTAATGTTGCTCTTTTCTCCTCATGACTCATCCAAGATGCCATGGCCATCAGCTGCAAGTCCCCCAACCTAGCATTGGGGTCCCATAGGTTCATATCAGTGAGGGACATGTTATGAAAATAAAACTCTAGTAACTTTGCCTTGTCCTCTGTTCAACTTTGGTGACATAGGTCTGTAAACTGTTTATAATCCAGAAAAGGCATGGTCCCTCTTTGTGCCAAGGTATTGATCTGAAAATGTAGCCACTGGAATTTGAGGTACATTCCATATGATTTAGCTGGTTGTCTGCACTGTAGTGCCTCCATAGACAAGACAGCCATGCATGATAATTGGGTTTCCCTTTCTTGCAGCTATTTTCTTAACATTTCATTTTATGCTTCCAACTGAGATCTTCTGATTGCTTCTATATGTCTTACAGTGCTCAACTCCTTACCCATCTCTCTTAGCTTGTTATCCATGTGTCCAACGTCTTCCACCACTTTGGACTTAGCAATTTTCATCCATCTATGGCTCCTTATTCTTTCTTTTTCTACCTCAAAAAAAAGTGGGACTGCAAACTTCTTTGGGATGATTTCCCCCTGTCAAGGAGATTGTAATAAGAGCCTAAACTAGGTTGGGGATCAGGTTCTGGTATCCCTGCTATTTCATCCTTCCCCTTGGTCTGCTCTTCTACCCTTTTCTCAAGTTACTCAGTCTCTTGTAGCTTCGTGAGGCTTTCCTGTAGAGAAATATGTCGCTCCTGTAGGACTGTTTTTGAGTCCTGTAGTTATATTCTTTCCTTCCAAGTGGAAGATCTAGAACTTCCTCCTCTTTCAGAACTAATGGGGGCTTTGGATGGAGATTCTTTCTTTTTGATAGTAGGAGAATCTTCAATTACAATTGGCACTGTTGAAGGTGGTTGTGGTTTTCCCATTTTTATCCTTGTGCTTTTTCAAGCCCTAAAATACATTGATGGTTGCATTTTCATCTTTTGTTTGGGATTAACTGGGCTGCTGAGTGCAGCAAGAACAACTGTTGCTTCCCTTTATAGTGTCTCAGGAGACACTTCTGTCTTCTTTACCCCTTTTTCCTCTTCTTTTGTCTTTTCTGCCTCTGCTAGCCTTGTTTCCTCTAGCTCTATTTTGGTTTCCTTCTCATCTTGCTTAGTTTCTGCCCTATCTGCCTTAGTATTTTTCTTCTCTGATTTAGTCTTTTCCTTTTTGTTTTAGTCTTTTTCTCTTCTTCCCTAGGTTCCTTCTTCTCTGCTTTGATCTTTTCCTTTCCTGTTTCAGGTTTTTCCCTCTCCATTTTGGTCTTTTTCTTCCCTATTTCAGGTTCTTCCTTCTCTGTTATGGTTTCCTCTTCCTCTATTTTTCTTTCCTCCTCATCTTCCCCTTTTCTTTCTCCCCCCTCACTTTCAGAACGACTGAGGTCATATGTGAGGGCTTTTATATCATCTTCTCTTCTCATATTTCTGAAGATATCCCAAGCTATGGGGATTATGAAGGTGTGGAGGGATTCTTCCACTAGTAGTTTAATTAGTCCATGGTGAGCCACTTGATCTGGGCCTCCTGCCTTCAATTTAATGCTATAATGTATAGGAGATTGTAGGAGAAAATAGGGAATACTGAGTTTTTGAAGTGTGGGAGTATCCATACCATATCTCAGCTCATGCAGAAGTCTAAAATGGTAACCATAAACTATGTTATACCTTCCTTCACAGGAAATGTACTTGATAATTTTGTAATTGACCTCATCCCAAGGGTAAGGTATGCTTGTTCTCCTGATGCCATTTTTGTCCTCTACAGGATGCTCTTTTGGTTGGAAGAAGGTTTTCTTGGCTACTTGACCCAGTGCCTCTTCTTCTTTGCTCCAGGGTAGTCCAAGTGGAAGACTGGTAACCCTACTGATGAACTTTGAGGTGATTTCCATGGTGAGACCCCTGAAAGTAACAGTGGCATGGGTCTTTGAGTGGGGTACCAAGGAATGTGCAAACTCCTGAGTCATTTCTTCATCATACCCACGAAGTTTTTCGAAAAATGGCATCCAATTGCTCTAAAATACATATGAAAATTAGAGTTTCATTTACTACCAATCCGGGTAAGTAAACTTCGAGGATCATCCAATATATATAGACTTAGGGACAAACTATACTAAGCTAGGTGAAGGAATGCCAAAGCTCCCTTAAAGGAGGTCTTTCATTGGGATCTCCAACACCTATTTAGTCATTTAATCAAAATGAAATCTAAATACAATGTGACAAGTGTAAGAAATATTAAAGCTCTCTGGGGGACATTCTGAGAATTCACAAGCACATCAAAGGAGAAGTCAAATGTAGAAGATCAAAGAAGCTCCATTTTATTTATCTTCAATTGCAAATTGCAATTACAAGTTCTACATTCCAAGAGGTTCTAAAATATCCATTACAATGATTGCAAATTTTAACTTCTCCTTACAAACTTATAAGATCCTAAGGTACTAAATTATAACTTCTCAATTCTAAATTCTAAATTCCAACAACAGGTAACACACCTATTTCTACAAAAGCTATGATAACAAACTCATAAATGTGGATCCACTATTCCCTCTTCAAATCTAGATATCTCTCAACCAATGGTGACACATAACCCTATCCTCCATGAGGTCCATGATCTCCTCAAATTCGAATTTGAACATAGAGTGCCACATAAATATGCCTTGGAAGCTTCCTTTCTACCTACACATGTTAACAAACTCATTCTAATTGTTAGTTATAAGTATATGGAGATTATTTTGTAAAGTTTAACCACAAATTCAGTTAAAAATACTAAGAATTAATAATATTTTGGAAAACACAAGGATAACCCATATAATCATGAAAGTGAAGCTAATGTGATGACATGGTGGTGGAATAGAGGTGAGAAAATGTGTGAATGGAGTGAAAGTGGATGTATTTTAAGGATGATTCTTAGGCCCAACAGTTACATTACATTGATTTACAATAGTATGGCCCACAGTAGTGATGTGGTCGACATGACTGATGACACGACTCGACACAACAGTGCTAGTATGTTCATGTTGTTGGTGGTGTCCATGTCGAGTTACAATGTTGTCGAGTTATGGATGTGATCTTGGTGTATCACAGCTTCACCGCCACATGGCAAGATATGCAGAGTCTTCGATGGTATTCTTGTTCGCTTGATGTTGCATGTGCACATCGCTCCTTTGCTTTTTTTTTGGCATGCTTCACATGTTCATCCGTTCACGAAAAAATCTCTTTGCATGCATCATCCATTCATGCTAAAATCTCATCTCATGCATCATCTATTCGCAAGAAAATCTCCTTGCATGCATCGTCTCTTCGTGAGAAAATCTCCTCACATGCATCGTTCATTCGTCTGTTCGAGAACAAATATCCTTGCATGTGCTCTCCTTTTTCATAATGTCGATCGTCATGTCACGTCTAATCAGTGTACCTGTATTTGCAATCACTCATGACAAGATGACATCAAATCCATAAACCTTGTAGTCTACCATCATGCATTTTCATTCGCTTTCTGATGCAGGTGATCGGGAGAGAGGACAAGGCTACGAAACTACACAAGGAAGATTTCAAGATGAGATGTAGGCTCTGGGCATTACCAGTGAAAATTGTGCAGAAGTCACTGGGAGACTAAGATGGACAATCCAGATCAATAGTGACTATCTGTGGTATCTAGCTCTGTTGGTGGAAAGATATGCGCAAATTTCTGGAGGAAGCAGTGCAGACAACAGAGGAGCTTGGTAGCAAAAACCACGCAATTCCTTTAGGGAGCTGGCAGCAGGCTACAAGAGGCTTGCCAGGAAAATATGCGCATTTTTTCTAGGGGTTGGCAGCGGGCTACAGGAGTGTTGCTGGTGAAAACTGTGGAAATGCTAGGAGGTTGGCCTGCTGGACATCCCATCGCAATTTTTGCACTGAGCAAGATGTTGGACTATCGTGCATCCCATCGCAGTTTTTGAGTTGAGTGGAATGCTGGGCTACTGGACATCCCATTGTATTTGTTGAGTTGAGCAGGATGCCAAGAAGCTGGGTGAGTGCTCACGAAAACTGCATTGTTTTCCAAGTGAGAAACAGGTCAACTATCTGGGTGACTAGCTGGAAAAACTGTGCAATTTTTTTAGGGAGGCAGGGATGGACACAGGGTGTATGTCCGGCATGTCAGCACAATTTATTTAGTCAGTGGAGTAGGCAAGGTCTACAGATTTTGTGCAAATTTTTGGGGAATTGAGTCTCAGGGTCACTGTTCAGTCAACCTCTTTAGTTGACAATCTAGAGGGTTATTTGATTCGCTTGCAGGAAGCATAGATTGAGATGGCTCGCTGAGAAAACTTCTGCACTATTCTAGGTGACACTCGTTTCAGTCGATTCTAGGATTGCGCAGTGCAAGCTGCATGCGAGATAGCCTCAATCTCTGTGCAATTCTCAGTAGCCGTAAATGTTCACCGAGTGCTGAAACTGCTCAATGCAGCTCAACGAGAGTCTGGCTATTGGAGGTTGAATAGATCGTCAAAACTTCAACACAATGTCTATGTGTGTAGGTGGGTGAACTTGTGCATACATGATCTTGCGAACACAGACTCAACATGACTCGATGACAAGAGGCCTCGAACCATCAAGACAACATATACTTAGTGACACTGACTGACGTTGCGAGCGACAACTGTGATGCTTGTGATAGATTGTTGAACGACCGCGACAATGCATACAACTTTGCATGTGAGTGTGATGGGTGTCTACATAGCAAATACAACTTGTACATGTGAAGCAGGACCCTCTGCATGACCACAACATGGCTGCAAGCGTGACATTGTGACCAACATGCAAAATGATGTCTTTTGAACGATCCAACGAGGAGGGTGCAAAGACTCAACACGAGCTCATGGGGTGAGCCTGAGTGCTTGCAAACATCAAGCAAAAACCCAAAGGAGGCTCCGAAATTGGATGCAGGCCAAAAATTTATAGGGTCTTGCAGCCACTACAACAAGTGGTCTCAGTGATATCCAAACCAAGAGCATAGCAATTATGAGTTATAATGATGAGTGCTGAGATGGAAACCCTCATTTATTACCCTAAATGTGTAAGGTGGCACAAAACATTTGTAGGTTTATTGTGAAGTTTAGGCTCTAAACATCAAGCACGCCTCTAGGGTTTGACTTTAGAATTCTAGTATGATCTGGTGCAGTGGTAAACTAATTCTCTCAAGATCCAAGGGGGTTTCTGAAACGAATGCACCAATACAACTTCGCCTCTCAGTCTGTCAGCATTTTTTGCAGGTATGTCCTTTTCGTCTATTCTGAACACACCTTTCCTATTCTGGTTAGCTATAATTTCTTAAATCTTAAAATGGTTGTTTCTAATTTGATGAGAGGGGAAAGTTACAAGGTTTCCTAGGTTGTATGGGAGACATGAAATTCCAATTCTAATAAAAGGTCCACATGCCTTGATAGTATGTTTGTTTATTATGGCATTTTTCTTTCTACGATGGCTCCACATTCTACATATGATTTTGGGGCTTTATCATGTGTCTCAAGTTTATGGGTTTTATTTCAATTAGTCTCCTTAAAGATAAAACATTTGTTTGGATTAGTATGGAGAAACTATATAAGAGGAATTCCCATGAATGGTTAGTAGCCCCGATCTCATGGGGGCATTGTGCATAGAAGGCAAAAGATGGTGGCCCAGTGCATGAGGGTTGGGTTAGCTCCATGAGAAATACTATGTTTTTTGAGTCTCTTGCTTACTATGATACTGTATGATATATTTTTACCTTTCAAGGCCGACATTACTTCTAGTCTCATAAGGCTACTACGCAAGGTTATCTCTCGATGAGTTGATCGACAACTCAGTCAGTTTCTTGGACAACATTTTTTGTGATTCTCACATGTTGGTTTCGCATGCTCTTGTGTGGTCTGCAAATGAATATCATGGTACAACCTTTCTCACGTAGATGGAATTCAAGCTGGGAGGGCCAGGTCCAGAGTCGGAGCAGTGGACAAGGTTGAGGTGTTGGGTAATATCATCCTCGACAGTCGAGGGTTCGAGGGAGATGTAAGATCAGTCAGAAGACTTGAGAAGCAGCACATGCATATCATCTCAATACACTTTCTCAAGTCCGTCAGTTGTTCTCACGGTGTGAATCAAAGTTAAAACAATAGGCTGAGAATACTCACCTAGACTTGGTGGATTGGCATAACTTAGTCCAGAACCTAGGCCATTCTAGAGGCATATTTACTTAGTTCCAGCAGACGATTTATTTTTCTGGGATAATGAAGAACATCATGGAAAAGGTAATGGCATCTCTCTGCCAGTCCAACCAAGCCACACATAGATCTGTAGGAAATTCACAGGGAATTTCAACTCATTCAGCATCAGATTCAACAAAAAAATGCTCGCCTTAGTCGAATTGAGAAGCACATCCCCTGCCTCCCATAAACCGAATTGTTAGGGTCCAACGCCAATGATCGAATGCCCATAAACTCTTTTGATTACTAATTTTCTTATAAACATGATTATGTTTTTTCTTTTTTTAATTTTGAAATGTTTTAATGATTGCTTTACAAACTTTCAGACTTTGCTATAGTTACATAGTAATCTTAGACTTTTCAAATTATGACCCACAGATCTGGTTTCGGAGTAAGCGGGTTGAGGCCTTAGATTTTAATATAAAGCTTACGTGCTCTTTTGGAATGTAATAAAAAAGACATACCAAACGTTAAAAAAAATTATTATTCGTTTAAAATTATTATAAATATCTATTTTTAAAAGATAGAAAAGCCCACGTTTCCAAGACGTGTTTTTTACTTTTCGAAAAGCATGTTATGGAAATTGACAACTTCAAAGAAACATTCATTTATATAATCTTTGAAATTGACCAGGGTAAACGTGGAGTATTTAAACATAACCGCTGTAATGTTTTCCAAATAAGTTGTCTCCGTTTTGCAAAAAAACAAGCATTTCACCAACCAAAACAAAAACAAAAAATTGAAAATGAGAAAAGCAGAATACGTCGAAATATTTCAGGTCAAATTTTCTAATTCAGTTGTTTTGAACGTAGGAACTAAAGAACTAAATAACATTATCGCTGAGCTAAAGAACAAATTAATCGCTGAGTTTTAAGTCAATGGTTGATTCTGTAAATATTTGGGAATAAAAAGGACATGGACACGGTAAAAAAAATTGGCTGCGCCTAATCCGATTTTTGAATATTTTTTTGACTGCGACCATATCCATCCGATTCCCGAGAATCAGCAATGACATAAAAATACCCAATATTAATGCCATACGAACGTCTTTGACCGACCCAACATTAATGCCATAGGAACGTCTTTGACCGCCCCTTTCGGTCGTCAACGAATCCATGAAATTTCATTGCAACGTTTCATCCTACGTCACATTGCTCGTCATACTGATACACTAACAATATGGTCTATAATACCATATTTTATATATAATTCTCAACCCGTATTATTTGAATATTTAGTATGAATAATTAATATTTTATTTGTATGTAACTTACGTATATTATTTTGTTCCCTTTCGAATTTTGAGAGTGTCATCTACATAAAAGCTGAAGTTAACAAAAATGGGAATTATATGTTTAATTCGTATATCTGCTAGAAAACCATCGCAATCGGTGGTACAGGGCATATCCGGATTGCTTTTTCGTTTCCAAAAATTAGAAAGCTTCCCTCACTAACTTGAAATCTGAATTGCCATTGTAGAATAAAAATATATATATACAATGAAAAAGCCGTAGTTTAAACAGACTTTTTTCCTCTGAAAATTATAAAAATTTCAGTAATATTTTGATAAATTTGGGTATAGATTTTTATAAATCTAAATTTGAGTATAGATTTTTTTAAATCTAGATTACAGTTGTTAAATATTCAAAAGATTTTTAATAGTATAATCACTTTCCGCCATAAAAACATGACTTAAAAACTATGATTTAAAAACTATTTCTGGACTATTTGCTTAAATTTTTTTGCTTGTCCAAAAAAATAGGGTATGCGGAAAGAAGCACTACGTTTCTATACCATTTCAAAGCTGCAGTGATGTGCTATACCTATTGTAAGGTTTGACACCATGTAATTCCTGTCAAAATCAATACATCAACCGAACTTGCGATTCGATCATAATCACCACCCCGGATCCACACCGTTATGCTCATTTTGGATTAGGATTGGGACTGTAATGAATGAATAACTACAATAATTCGTTACATGTAAGACTCATAAATTTGCTTTCAACTTCTCGCTAATATTCTTTATGACGTTGAAAACCATCAATGGCCGCCTCCCGGGCTTGGAGTAGAACCCAGTTTGCGTTTATTGCTCTTTTTCTGCTGGACGTGATCATCGTCGTTGCTGTGATGAGATTTCATGTCGTTGGCGTTTCTTGAATGAAAATTATGACGGATCATCTGCATGTGACCGGCTCCAGGGCTATTACTGGATGTGGAGAGCCGCTGTTCCGTCACCATGTAAACGCCCTGGGCTTTGTTCGATGATGCAGACGATTCCATTTTATCAGTATTTTGGACACCCGGGCTCAGCCTGAAAGATAACGACTTCTTCTTGGTAGCACCCTTTGAGGACGAACCTCTCCTGGGGTTTAGGATCTGTTGAACACACCCCACCGCATTCTTCTCCATATGATCGTCGGCAGTTTGCAAGCCAGTGTCAACGTCGACAAGGGAATTGAGGATGTCATCGACGTCCGAAAGGCTGTCGGGGGTGATAAGCAGGTTATTCTTCTTGAGAAGCCTGGCGTTGCTATGGCCAGCAACGAGTAAGAAGGAGACCATAATCAGGAGCGCCTTTACACTCCTCTTCATTATAGAGGTCGGTATTAACAGACAAACGATATGATATGAAAGAGAAGTACGGAGGTAGAGGATGAACGATATGGTATCAGATGAGATTTAACACAGAAAATACGATATTTGATGGATTTGCAGGAGAAGAAGATGTCAGGCAGTATGAGAAAAAGAGAACACAGAGTTGGAAGACTTGGACGAGGAAATATGGGAAGAATGGAAACATTTTATCAGGAGTGAAATTGTGAGACGGAAGTCTCTAGCCGCCTTCACTTACGTGCATGCGTATTCACTGACTTCATGCGAAAGCAAAATCGTTGACGAAATTTTCATCGTCTAACTTATTTGGTCGGGTGGTGACCGGACAGTTCATTTCAGGACTAAGCTTTCTTGGTGCAGGTAGAGAATGGCACGTGCTGGGGACGGACAATCAACGGGCAGGGCGGGCAAGTCATGAATTGCCCCCATTGAATCGGTCTGTGACTTTTAAATAAACTTGCAGTGCGATGAAAGGGCAGTTGGGTGGGAAAGTTTCGACGAATTTCAGGTGTGTTGACCTGCTTGTGAGTTGGAACTGTTCAGTTTCTTGGCTAAGGCGTCACGTGCTTGTAAAGACACTATGCTAGAGCGGGGGCCGTCACGGTGGACGCTAAAGAGGCAGTTCTAATGCTGCACATTAGATTAGAAAAGAATCAAATAAAACAAGAGAGCGGCAGTTTTCAAATAGGTTGATGTCACAAAAGAAAATCTATAACGTTCACAGATAAATACATATGGTCATATATCAGTAGAAAAGGGCTGTATTTAAATGAGAGTCAAATACATACGGTTTGAGTTGGCCCAATAGAAAAGCACTGTATTTAAATGACAGTCAAATACATACCGTTTGAGTTGGCCTAATAGTTAAGAGGACGTGTTTCTTCTTTAGAAGTTATAAGTTCAAAACATTAAAATTGAATAATAATAATAACATACTACCATACCTATACTAATATCAATAAAAAGGTGTTGGATCTGATTAAAAGTCTATAGAGACACTGACTTTTTTGGTTAAAACTTAAAAGGGACCAATCTTTGTCATGCAAAAGAATATAAATCCCATGGCTATATTCCTATTTCTATTAGAAGTTTCTCCAAGTTCCAACAAAGTAGTCATCTTGGGTCAAGCATTTAAAAATGACCTGGCCTCAATATTAATGACCTTGTATTTTCCAGTAAGTTTGACAAATGCTAAAAGAATAAAACTTTGAATCGCAAGAAGAAGAAAAAGATAAAAAGATTGCAACATTGAAACTCCACCAAAATGGAAGTCTCAATAGTTTTCAGGGATAATAAGGAAGGAAATATGTTAATATAGCCCTTCAGTTTTAATTAGAAAAAACAGTAACATGTTTACGTATGGTCATTTGTTTAAACAAAACTTAGGCCCATGTTTCGGTAGCTTTTTCTGAACAATGAAATGTATTTTTGGAGGCATATGGAATTAATCATGTGAAGATAAAAGGCAAACCTCGAAAATTTAATCTTTGGATGAAAAATATATTTGAGATTCTCATATAGAAAGAGCTAGACAAATAATTGAATTTAAGTTAACAACTCTTTACAATATTATTTTGGAACCATCCACAATCTTTGAGGACCTCCATAGCAGAAGTACTTATCCCAAGCATTGTTGTAGCCTTTCTGAACCTCATAGCAATTGGATGCTTCGATGTATGTACTTTAGAGCTCTCAGATTATTCGATCCATCAACTAAGTGGGTATTCCGAAAGTAACTAGCTTTTCTGAATCCTTCATTTGGGAAATGACTAGTGCCCATTCGAGTGGAGGTGTGTTCCCCATTTGGCTCAGATTTAACAACTTCACCACCCCATTCAATCATGCTGGCACTATTTGCTAAGTAGGAAAATAGAGTTGTTGGCGAGCATCCTAAGACATTATGATTCCCAAATTACATCCACCAATTCCCTTCTTTTGGATCCTGCCAGTTCAAAACAGACTCTGTATGTCAGTAAACTGTCAAGAATATGATCCTGAGCAGAGCAAATTGTAGCATCTAGTAGCTTGATAAGCATCACTTTGTACAAGAAGTAACAGTTGGACCATTAATGCAACTTTTTTGTCAATGTAATTGTTTTCATCCTAACTATAAAGTGCAAATCCTCTAAACATGGGGCTAAATCATTCTTTTGATTTAGCTAAAGAAGCAGAGCGGATGAAAGCCTTTTCATCCCAACTATAAAGTGCAAATCCTCTAACACATGGTGCTAAATCATTCTTTTGATTTAACTAAAGAAGAAGAGTGGATGCAAGCCTTAGAGTCATCTTCATAAATATAAATAAGGAAACAAACACAGTCACTTGCTTCAACATGAGTAACAAAACATTTATGTTCGATAAAGTCACCCTAATGTATCACATTGGCATTCAATTTTAGCACAACAGTGGTTGCATTGAGTGAATGAGCCATGATTCCTGTCCCAAATAAACTCTTAGTTCTTTTTAGCATTGTAATAGAAATGTAAAGAATCGTATGTTAGATAATCGTAATCAATGATTCACTTCTACTAGTAATCACAACTTGTTCATTATAACAACTTCTATAGGTTGTAATGTACATTGTCTTAATGGTGTATAAGATATGTGGCCTATTCACCAAACAACACTGATCTATTGGAAACAAAAGAACTTTTTAATTAAATTATATATGAAAATAAAACTTAAAATCAAAACGATGGTATTCTACTAGGAAAAAAGGAATTAATCCAACACTAAAAACGCATGAACATTGAAGAGGAATGTTAATCAAATCCAAGAGTCCTAGCTAACAATATAATGATTATCATATAATGGGCCTTGCCTCCTTAGATAAAGCACTAGAAAAATATATAGTAGCTATGGATTAACTTTATGCAAACATAAAAATGTTAATAGGAACCATGCTCGAGAATGTTTAATTAAACAATAGTTTGAATACAAGAAATCATGTTTTTAATGTATTATGTCCATAGCTATACAAAAATAGCTTCTCTAATTTTATTGCGACCCTTAGATTCTATACTAAAACAATATATATTTAGACACTTTATAACCAATGGTTCTAAATGTTTGTTATCAGCTACTAAGAAAATATTATTTGTATCCTTTGCATTTAGCACAAGGAGTTTGAGGTTCATCAGCCCATGACCAATGATGTTCCTAATAAGACAAGTATATGAATATCAAAGAACTTGGAGTTTGGTTAAATATCCTCGAACATTCATATAAACAATACACAGAGAGAGAGAAAGTACTGAAACCTAAAGTGTGCTTTGAAAATCTATAATTTTAAGCTCTAATAGAAAACAATCCTTACAAATATCCAATGAATACTTGCAGCTGTGCAATTAATAACCTCAAAAACAACAAATTGAATATTTATTTTAATTCAAACTTTACAGTTATCTTTCATCCAATGGAATAGAACGAATAAGAGAAATTTAACAAGGCAAGTATAACTGAAAGCTTGATAACTCCAAAAACATTCATATCGAAACGAAAGGAAATAGGGAACACTTGGAGAATGTCAAGATCTTTATTTATCAAAGCTACATGTACATAGTTTGATGACCTTAGATTAACACACTCCAACAAGAACTCATGGTGGCATACAAGTCAATTCTTAAGTTTTCTTTCGTCATGCCATTTGGATGCATTCATGTCAATAATTCTAAACGAATTCAAAAACTTCACATGAGAGAGTCGAGAAAGTATGAAATATCTATGACTAAGCAAATGGACTCAAGGATTATCGATGAGTTTTTCACTAACTTGTAATATTCAGTTGCTATTATACTTGACCTTGGACCTATTGATAGCTTACTCCCCTCAAGAAAATCCTTGTACAATGATAGGAGAGAGGATGCACACAAAAGAAAGTTAAAATTAGGGCCAAGGGGGGAAGCCTAGGCAGACAAGAAAGTGCACTTAAGATTAAGACCATAATGTTTAATAATGAGAACCTTCTTTAACTTTGCATGAATCACCATCCATGTCCAAATTTGCAGTGCTTTTGTGATGCTAAAATCAGCTACCTTATCCACCAAACAAGGAAATTACTAGGAAATAATTTGTCAGTTTACAACAGTTGGGAAAATTTAACAAGAGAACATTCCTTAGCACCCCAGTCTTGCTGAGAGTACTTCATGTGTAATCACCCAAATCAATATTAAGTGAGGGCATAAATAGAACTAACATAAGAGATGTCATCTTCCAAAATAACATGGTAATCAACCTTTGTCATACATTGTTTATCCCTTCCTCAAAATAGAAAAAAGTTCAAACTAATGCACAAACTAACCCATAACGGTTTGAATAAAAGAACAATTCTTTAACTTAGAATCATTTATGAACATGATGAGGTTATCACCTAGTGGAATCCCACATTGGTTTAAGTTACAAGTTATATTCACAGTTGCTAAAACTAACTGCAAGAGAAGCATATGGAATAAAATAAACTAGAGCAAGTTTCTATTGCTATAATAAAAGTAAGGTTAACACAAGTATGGTAAGGTGTCTCTTTGGAGTCTAAAAACATGCTTACCTACTAAGCTAGACAACACTCCCCAATCTAAATTTAGGAATAAGAAAAGGTCTAAGGTTTAAATCGCTTAAACTTAATGAAAATGTCCTTCACCAAGTCTTGAACATAGAGTTACTTGTTCTTGTAGGCACCCTCATATAAATAATCCATATGACATTTCCATCAACAAAACTCTGCCTTATTAATTTGAAATGGCCTAGTAATCACTCATCAAACCAATTTGTCTTTCATAAAAGAATCTTCAGTTATTGGATTCCAAACAAAAATTGCTTACTGAGTAAGAAACCCCCAAAACAAAATCAGTCTTCTAAATAGCGCTATTGGGATCTTAAAGCATGGCCATATTCCTTTCCTACAATATTATACAAAACCATTATGTAAGGTGAAATTCTAATTTCTAAAATCGTTATAAGATTTCATTAAGAAAAAAAAAAAAAGAATTGAAACATCACCAAAATAGAAGGAACTTGTGCCAACTTCCAATGGGTAATATTGTTGTTCCCTGTATTGGAAAAAGAAGAACTTTGTACTCAAATTATAAATGAGAATTCAATTTAAAATGGAAACAGTGGTTTTCTACTAGGAAAAAATGAATTAATCCACCACTAAAAATGCATGAACATTGAAGAGGAACTATTAATCAAATCCAAGAATCCTAGCCAAAACTATAACAACTATCATAGAATGGGCCTTGTCTCCTTAGATAAAGCACTAGAAAGGGATATAGTAGCTATGGATTAACTTAATGCACATATAAACATGTGAATATGAACTATGTTCGAGAATGTTTAATTAAAAAATAGTTTGAATATAGGAAATAATGTTTTTATTGTATTATGTGCATAGCTATACAAGAACAGATTCTCTAATTTTATTGTGACACCTAGATTCTATAATAAAACAATATATAACTAGACACTTGATAACCAATAGTTCTCAAGCTTTGTTATGAGCTATTAATAAAATATAATTTGTATCCTTTGCATTTGGCATAAGGAGTTTCAAGTTCATCAACCCATGACCAACTATTAGCTAATTTCGAACATAAAATATAGACTATGCTTGTCTTGATTTGAAAGATTATGACACAAGAACATATCAGAGTTGTGTTTCATATACATACTCTAACATAGCATTCTCTTAAGAAACTGGCAATAACAAAGACCAATCTAATCAAAAAGGCATGGAGTGGAAATAATATGATAGAGAAATTTACTCCTAATAGAACTGAAGTGCCATTGAATTCCCTCGAGCATAGATCGGAAAATAGTTTTTCATAAAATTGGATGTTGCAGATTAATATAGATTGTAGACTTTCCTGGAATAATTTTGAGCACGCGAAGATGGCTAAGAAAAGCCAATGGACAATAGACTAAACCTCGTATCTCACCACCTATGCAGTGGAAATCATTTTTTGCAACTAGACTCTCAGAAAACCTCAGCTAAGGACATTTGTAAATAGGAAACCCAACAATCCTAGAAAAAACGTGTCCAAACTAATGTAGCAATGAAATTTACTAATCAAAGGTTACGAGTTTTAATGGGCATACAACCTCAGTGACAAACCCATTACATTGTCAAATTGTAATGAGCTCATGCTCATACTCGTAGGACATGCCTCTCTTTAAGGAATGTGGAGGAAAAGTATTAGAATTTAACCTTCAATCTCCCCCTCGAGCTGCTTTATCGTATTTTTATGGGACGTTTATTTGGAAAATGCCCCAGACGACAAGGGTCCATAAGTCTTATTATCAAAATGATTTAATAGACCGTGATCACTGGAAATTCCTTGTGGAACTCCCAACCCACAGTGTGAACATGGCTTCATACTAAGAATGGAGTTATATTTGATCCCTAAGCCTTTAGGTCAAAATAAAAATTAAAACTTACAGTGCACAAAATATGAAACATAGTTGTTGTCATCTTGAAGGAATAAAACCTTCTAATTTTATCTTGTTCCCCTCATGGAAAATACTAAAAGCTTTCACTATGAATGTTTTTCTACATTTCAAAACTTCAAGCTTTCATAGACAAAAAAAACTCAATAAATAAACTCATTTCCGCACTTTCTGAGCATACCCAAGGAACTAAATATAGGATACAAGCCAAAACCTGGTTCATTTTCCAAACAACTTCTCCATATATACATAAATTTCCTACAGGTTCCTACCACAAATGGATGGGGAGAAATTATGATGCTTACTTACGTTGATATGAACTTAGAGTAGTAGAGAGAGTGCAAATTATGATGCAACATGAGAAGTTTCTGAGCTGGTTGTTGTAAAATTACATCTATAATGCAAGGAGCCCATATTCTTCCAATATTGTTGGGTGGTCTGCTAGGATTATGGACCTCGTCTCACAAATGTTGTTTGACGGGGTGTACTTTTGGCAATTCTAACAAGGCTCCTCCTTCTGAGGAATACTTATAAAACTAATGCTTCTTCCTGGGCTTCACATTATTAAAGAAATTCCCCTCCTTCTTCGGCTTCTATCTATTCTAAACCTCCTTCCTTGGATGAAGGGTTTGTATCTTCCAATGCTACTGGGAGGTTTCTTGCACTTATATTCATATATTAGTAGGAAATAATGAACATATGCTCTAGGGCTTGAGGTTCCAACTCTTCTAAGTAGCCTTGTTTGTTTTTCTTTGTCCCTCCCCCCAAGCTAATCAATCTGGAGCTTTTGAGTCTCTCTCTTCTATCTTGAGCTCTGAAGCTAGGCTCTCTCTTCCATCTTGAGCTCTAAAGCCATTACCTAAGGCATGTGGCTTCTAAAACATAGATAATGTGGAATTATAGTTAAAAAAAAAAATAGTGCTTCTAAAACATAGTTCTTATGCTATTATTTTTCAAAAACAAAAAGAAGAATAACAATAGAACTCACTCACACCAATTCTTTGTAAATATAGAAAATAAAAAAGTTAAAATGTTTAAATTAGACGACCTCGAGGACCTTAACATGAGAGCCACATGCTTCATCACTCCATCTCCATCATATATCATGCATGTTCTGTACCGTGCCACGTTAAGGACAGAAGAATTTAGCCAATAGACATTCACTAGAAGCATGTACCCTTGTCACCTTTCTTTCAAAAGATAGGGGCTTACAAAGAAACATAAGTTTCCTGTAACCTTATCCCTTTTCCTTAACATTATCTATTTAACTAGACCATCTATCTGGATCATTCATGCATTGTCCCATAACACTAAGGTAGAAGGCCCGGTTGGGACGGAATGAAGGAAGGATTTATTATGGGATGGAAGTTAAGGTGCCAATAGATCTTTGGAATGTGCATCCATAGCCCAACAATATAAGTGACCCACTCAAAGGGAACATTGGCAGTCACATATAACATGTCCCGTGCTACAAGTGTACCCAATTACCATAGCATTCTCTACTCTAGAATGCCAGAACTTTGCCCTTGTTCTACCGGGAGGAATCATTTTCCTTTATATCGACCCATGCAAGTAGATATACCACTACCAGGGACTCTTCTTTCGTCCTTCTTACTAGGCTAGGGCAAGCGAAGTGACTAGGCCAGAGACCCACGAATAACACTACCCTTCTGCTTTCTTCTTCCATACTAACTCATACATATGGGTATGGAAATAAGGACTAATAAAAGAAATAATATCTCTCTACTCGTGGACCTGGAACTACTACTTCTAGCTCCTAAATTACTAACGAATGACACGAAGATTTTATATTGAACCTACCTTAAAGGGCAGGAAACCCAAACCCCGTTGGATGCCAGACAAATAGCAACCGAGCTAGCAGTCCGATTCCCTAAACATTACTTAAAAGTATTATATTTTAGGAAGAAGGCCAAGCCAAATTAATGCAAAGAGAAAGAATAAAACCAACTCGAATCTAAGACAAAAACCTAATTTTGGAGGAAGACATAGGCAGCAAGGCTATGGACAATAACCTTAAACCGGTAAGTAAGGTTTTGTTCTCAAATCAATAAGTTGGTTTTCGACCTTAGGTTTGAGGTCTGGGACTGGATTAGATTTGGCAGCTGGTAGTTGTGATGATAGGCTAAGTGCTATTAGTGAGGCTTAGTAACCCCAACTCCATCTGTTTGGTTATCATCCTTTCTCTCTTGCCCCCATCTCTGTGATTGGCTTTCGAACTGGTAGAAAGAGTCAAGAAAAATAAATGAACTTATGAGACACAGCTAGATGGTTGGTCGAGTAGCCAAGGCAAAGGAGAATGTGATTCCTTTGCTCCCTGAAAAGGGCCAACAATAAAGACTGAACAAGAAAGGCAATTGGTCATTAATTAAAACAAGGTTTCAAATCTATCTATGATACAGGTCATTAGTGTTTGGTTCTCGGAGGGCACTCATGGGAGTGTTCGGCTTCTAGAGGGATCATGGGTCGGTCTGGACCGTTCATCTATTCTCACATTTCCATTATGGGACCCTTCAAGTACATAAGGTTATGAAGGTCGAGTGTATAATAATGATTCAAGAGGCATACAACCCAGCTCCTATAGTCCGAGCAAGAACCATACACGTTGTACCAATAGTAAATAAGTAGTAATGAGGAAGGCAACCATCCATTTGACACCATTCCGCAAGGAAGTGATTGGAGGAAATGTCATGGATTTTAGGGTTCATGATCTTGGATATTTGAAAGGTAAGCCAAGTCGAATCCATAAAGAGAATCGAGCATTACTTTATAGATGGGTAACTCTTCCTAGAGTTCAAGCCAGAATACTACATGCACGGGATATAGTTCAACTTGGAGCTGAAGAGGAAAGAGGTCACTCAAGATAACGAAGTTCCTACACTTCCTCATTTTCCTACTCGAGGATTAATTTTTAGGTGAGTCTTTTTGCTATTGTGCATAATATGTCCTTTTACAAAATTCAAGAACATAGAAGCCTTAAGACATTACTTAAATACACACTCACTGGTAAGAAAATGGAAACTAACCAACAACAACATGCAGGTTTAGATGCCGTAGAGGGCTAAGAAATGGGCTTCAAATTGCTTCAAGCTGTGAAAACCTTCTTGTAGAGCGATGATAGAGTGCACTTCAAGTCGTGAAGACCTTTCTCGTACAGTGACAATATAATTCAGAAGACAATACAATGCACTTCAAGCTATGAAAATATTTCTTACAAAGAGAATAAAATTAAAACCATGACAAGTGTTGAGGTAGTAGACAAGGTAGGATGCACGCGTTGAGTGCAAATGAGGCAGGTGTTGAGCAGCAACTGATGCCTCCATAAATTTGTATAAAAAAATTTCACTCCTCCATAACTTTGTATAAAAAAATGTTCACATTAAATGTTTCAGACTAATGCAAACTTAAGTTAGCATTAGTTCAATTTCATAAATGTTTTAGACTCACTAGTGAAGGTTATTCTATGTTTTAATGATAATGACATAAATCATACACTATTTCTAATAGTAAGAGGTGAAAACTGAAACTTTGGATAAAATTTTGTTTCATAGAATAATTTTGATAAAACTTTGGTTAAAATCCTAAGTACATTGGTTTGTCAACCCAAATTAATATTCGTTCAATGTCTATCGGTCGCAATAGTCCCTATAGTCCTTCGGCATGAACTAATAACAATAACTATTTCAATTCAAAATTCCTACCCAAACCTCGAGATATTTCTTTCAAGCAGGCACTCAACTTACCAAAAATGTGATCCTTAGAAAATTCCATGCAACGATTGTTTGGAGAATACCTACATCATGAAGATTTTTATTTCATGTCCATTTTGATAATAAATATACCTTTTAAATTTAAAATCATCTTGAATGTTAGTTTTACAGATCATTTGACAATAAATAACAAATATGTCTTATCGATTCGAAATCATATATAATGTCAATGTCGAGATTTGTTAATAAATTATAATGGATGTATGCAACATTCTCTTCCAGGTTGCAGTTGTGGTTATAAATGACTGTGTAATTGATGACTTTTTCCTCGAGTTTGAGTGGAGAAATGAAGCTAGCGATTATATTTCAATATTTTCAAATGAAGAATTTGCATTTTAGCATATATTGTAGAGCTTGGAGATTCTCGATATGTTTAAATATAGTATTAACACCATTCTATTAGTGAATTTAGTTGGTATATATGTGTTTCAATGGTGACATATCAAGTATATTATTAATATGGTTGTGTCAGTTGATGGTGGATAGATTATGGTTGACTATGATTCAAGATGGTTAACTATGGTTAAAAATAGTTGATGAGGGTCAATTATGGTTGACAATGATTAACAATGGTTGCATAGGGCTCATGACAGTTGACCATGGCTGATGTTACATTAATGTGGATAGTAACATTATTTTAATCTTACAGTAATAGTTACATTAATAGCTAAAGAGTTTTGACTAGGTTGACCATGACTAACCATGGTCGAATTTAGTCGTTTATTGTTGATAATGGATGAACATGTTGACCATATTTAACTATTCTCAAACATGATTGACCATGCTTAATGAGCTAAAATATGTACGGTTATGGTATTATGCTTACCTATAGTTGATTTGCTTTGAACATGGTTAACTATGGTTGAATTTGTGGACCATGTTTGGCCATGGTAAACATGTTTAAGCATGGTTGAGCTTCTTAGAAAATGGTTAACTATAATCGCCTATGGTTGATTATGGGTGAACATGGTTATAAATGTATAACTATAGATAACTGTGGTTAGTCATGTTGATTGTAGTCAATCATACTTTATCATGGTTGATAATGTAGGCCACTTGATCGTGTTTAACAAGGGTTTTCTTTTGATCTGCATGTTGTCCATGCATAATGATATTTTACCAAGTTCACCATGGCTAACCTTGTTGACTATGGTTAACCATGGATGAGCATGTTAAGCAATTTTGGGCATGGTAAACCATGGGTCAACATGGTTGACCTACTTTACTATGGTTAATTAAGATAAACCTAATAACCCAAGTAAACCTAACAAAACTTAATCAACCTAACAAACTTATTAAGACAAGGTTGACTAATATAAATCATGGTTGAGAAAGATAAACTTGGTAAACCTAATAAACATACGTCAACCTAAACCAACCCAAAAATCCTAATGAACCTAGGTCAACCTAGTAAACTATAGGTCAACCTAGTAAACCTAGATCAACCTATTAAACTTATTAAACTTAATAAACTTAACTTAACCTAGGAAATTTAGGTCAATTTAACAAACCTAGGTCAACAATGTCACATTATGACATTGTTTGTTTTTCATCACATTGGAATGTCATTTCTTGTTTGTCAAATTATGATGTTGTTCCTTGCTCATCACATAGGAAAATCAATGTTTTGGCCAATTGCGACATCATTTTTTATCCATCACATTGTGACATCATTTGTTGTTCATCACATTACAACATTATTTGTTGTTTGTCACATTAGGAACACACCCATGTTAGCTATGGTTGACCATATTAATCATAGCCAACCATAGTCAACCATATATGACATGTTAATGTATAAATTAATGGAGAGTCAATACATCCTCAACATGCCAATGTGTTAATTTAAGTCTTACCAATGAGTTAATGTGTAGATTAATGTGCTACTAATGTATAATGTGTAGGCTAGTATCGAGAGTATTGTATTATTAATCTCCATAAATATTAGTTTTTCCACGTTTTAAGATTTTGTTTGATAAAACAATGCATAGAAATGTATCCAAATCTTTTGCTCTCCTTCTAAATTGAAAATTGTTTTCTTTCTTTAATATTATCTATCTCATTCCCTAAATTTGATTCATTAGCTTTCACATTTTACTAATATTTGGACTTCAATGATCCTAAAGTGCTTTATTTCAGAACAACCTACACAAACAAAAAGGTCGAAGATCAACAATCACCCCCTTGAATCATTTTTAGTGACTTTAATAATGTGGCAATGTGATTACTAGACAGGGCAGTTGGGTGGGAATGTTTCAACGAATTTCAGGTGTATGGACCCATATGGAACTGTATATTTTCTTTGATAATATGTCACGTTCTTGTAAAGGCACTATACTTGAGTGGTGACCATTATGGTGGATGCTAAGGAGATATTATTATTCTTGCCGTAGTCTAAAAATTATGTTTTTTGCCTTGAAAGTTATTGAAATTCTGGCCATATTTTGACAAAATCCAGTAGGGATTTTTGTAAATCCAAGTAAAAGCTGTTAAAATTCATAGTTTTAGGTTCCCTATACGTTTTTTATGGTGCTGAATCTATTTCCACCATCAAAATCATGATTCAAACACTATCTAAAAGTTTTTTTGAATTTGTTTTGCCCAGATTCTGCCCACTTTTGGTCGTCCGGGCAATTCCTCTGCCTTCGTAGATGACTCCATTATTTTTAGAGAAGAATATTTGGCGAAAATCACATAGAGATAATTTTGTCAACGTGTTTCGAACCAACCAGTGTGGTTCATCATCAGGACAAGTTGTCGTGATGATGAACCACACTGGTTGGTTCGGAACGCGTCGACAAAATTATCTCTATGTGATTTTTGCCAAAGATTCTTCTCTAAATTGATATGGATCACAGAAGCCTAAATTCAATAATTGACTCCATTATTTTAGCTTTTGTTGCTACACGTTAGTTGGGAGAAGAATGATATAAAATAAGCATACTATTTCAGGTAAAAATTTGCATGCAAACCTAGAAATGTTTGTTTAGAGCATATGTTCCACTTACCAAAACATGTGATCCTAAGAAAATTCCATGCAAGCACTATCGGGAGAATGATGAAAAACTCCACCAAGCTCATGTCCAATTCGATAACCGATATTATTTTTAAATTCAAAATCATCTTGAATATTAATTTACAAATTTGACAATAAATAACAACTATGTTTTTTCAATTCAAAATCAATTTCATGAAAATGCACTGGTTTCATGATAAACCAATGTAGATATATATTAAATATAGATCTAATATGAGCCAAGAGGGATCAGTTCTTTTCATGTGCAAATTCTTTTATGAGTTGACATTATTTAAATGTTTTTAATAGTTATTTAATTTTGTATTTTTTTAGAATTTTTTATTTTATTTTTTATTTTTGGAGACATGAGCAAAATTTTAACTTTGATGATAGCTAGACACCCTTACACATCATACTAGGTTGTATAATGAACTCTCAACTCAATAACAATTTTTTTGTATTCAAAATCATGTTAAATTTCAATCTAAAGATTTGGTACTATATGTCTAAAATGTCTCTTTTAATATTTAGTAATAAGTAATAATTGATGTATTGAGTACATTTTTCCATGTTGTTATTGTGGTTGCAAATTATTTGGATTTATCTCTTAATCATACAGACGAATAAAATCTTTGTTGAAAATAGCAACAACAAATGCTAAAAATAGCATTGTTATAGATAGCATTTCAAGATATATTCCAATTTTAATTAGTCTCTGAATTAAAAATGAGAATTAGAATTCAAATTTAGTCTCAGCAACTGTTAGAAAAATAATTAATTAATTCATCTTGAGTTAATTAGTTGGAGAAAATCAAACATGAAGTCTTTGTGAAGACATGCAATAGTTATTCTTTTGATTGAGGAAGTTATCCCTTAATTAGGGAGATAAGGATGAGTTGTATTTGAGTTGCAATTAGTTAGCTCAGTTCTGAGTTAAGTCCAGTTAGATTAGTTCCAAACAGTTTGTGGAACTAATTGTGAGTTCAGTTAGTTAATGCATGCATGCATGCAACTAGTGTACTTCAGATAACTGAATATTCCCTCATAAATAACTCATGGATGTTAGTTCAGACAAAGACCCAATTGAGATTAAAGGAAGGGAAAGTGTACTATCAGTTGCTAGAATATTCCCATGTCAATATCTTTTGCATGCAGAAGGAATTCATTCCTTGAGGATTGCACAGTTATTACAGAGGTTAGAGCAGTGTGTGAGGTGAGAATCACACAGGTGGCAGCTAGAGGGCCTAGGATAAATTGCACAAGGAAATAGGAGGCTTGGAGGAATGAAGGAAGGCATATGTGTTGTCTATTCTGTCTATGAGCAGCAATGAGAGATTGTACTGAGAGCTGGATAGCTTGAGAGCTAAAGCTTTATGTAATCCTGAGATATTTCCACTTGTATGATAATACAGATAGAAAGGTTTTTAGCAAAGGCTTTCCCCATAGTATTCTTCTATGTTTCATGTGTGATTGAATCTTCTTCTCCGTTATATGTGTTTTGTCTGATCTTGCTGAAAATTGATTAAGCTTCCACAAGTTTGATTGTAGAAGTAGATTAAGTATTTTGCACTTGTACATTGCATAATCAGTTCAATCTATAGTGAGAATTTCAACATGTTATCAGAGCAGAGGTGATCAAAGTGGAGAATAGTATTCAAAGAAGGCAGAAGTTTGAAGTTTTGAAGTTCTTGATTGTAGGTACAAAACCGATTTCTTATCACATTTCAAAGTTCACCAATGGCGTTCAATTGCTTGAGACTCGAGTATGCCCTGGATGGCAGCTCGAAATGCATAGCCTAGAAGGATCACATGGAAGTATTATTAGAGGACAATGGTTTGAAGGACTTCATTGATTAAGAAGTTCCCAAGCCAACAACAACTAATACCCCAGAATTGGTGGAATGGAAGAAATGTGTGGCGAGAGCGAGGAGGATTCTTCTGGAGGGAATTTGAGACCATATTTTTTCGAGTCTCCATCGGAAGGAGACTCCATTTTCAATGTGGAAGAAATTGAAGGATATATATCAGAACAACAATGACTAGAGGAAGCTAGTGCTGAAGGACAAGCTTTAGAAAATCAAGTGTGAAAAGGGTGACATAATCTCTACATATTTGAACAAGATCACCACCTGTAGAGATGAGCTTGAAAGTGTAGGAGTCATGAAAGTCGATGATGACATGTTGATTCTTGCTCTCCTTGGTCTTCCTAAGACCTGGCATAGCTACCATGACTCAGTGAATGGAAGAGAGAAACTACCAGATTGGGAACAACTATGGTCAAATCTAATGTATAAGGAGATCAGGACAAGCACCAGAGATGGTTCTTCATCAAAGCATGATGATGAAGAAAATCTAGCCTTAGTGAGTAAGGCAAGGAAAGGGAAAGGGAAGGCTTCCCATTCCAGATCGAGTTCTTCCCATGGTGGGAAGAAGATTGACAAATCTAATGTGCGATGCTTTAATTGTCATGAGGTGGGCCATTATGCAACAAATTATCTACTAAAGAAATCCAAGAAGGGATCCTCAAAAGGGTCAGATGGTGAGGCACTGGCCTCACAGTTCGAATTGGATTTTTCCCTCATCACATGCAAGGTTTCATTGATGGTGGGTTGTGTTTGGTACCTGGACAGTGGAGCCTCATTCCACATGACCAACGATAAGAGTTTATCCAGTACCTTCGAGGAGAAGGACCTCCAGATGTGCATAGAGATGGGCGGTGATGCAAAGTACCATGTTTCAGGTGAAGTTATGGTTGTCTTTCAGAGGGTGCATGGAGCTCCCCTCACCCTGACTGATGTAAAGTATGTGCCTGGACTGAAGAAAAACTTGGTCTCAGTCGCGATTTTGGAAGACACAGGCTATGATGTAGTCGTGAGTAAAGGAAAGACGTTCCTGAGACACATAGCCACGAGTTAGACCAAAAGTATTGGGATTTGAGTGAAGAATCTCTATAATCTAGAGGTAGATGATTGTGCTGCATTGAGTTCCAAAGAAGAATTGGTGCAATTGGTGAGTTATGGCATAGAAGGTTGGGCCACTTGAATCATGGGTCCTTGAAGATAATGCAGCTGATTCCTACCAAACTTCCCAAAGGTAAACTTGAGAAAGTGGACACATGCAAAGGTTGTAGCTTGGGTAAGTATGCAAAATCTTCCTTTCATAATCGAGACAGTCAAGCTGAAGCAATCTTTGAGGGAGTTCATGCAGATGTGTGTGGGACATTGTCGACAACCTCCACTGCTAAACAAATGTACTATGTGATTTTTATTGATGATTTTTCTCGTAGATGTTGGATCTATTTCTTGCAGAAGAAGTTTCAAACCTTCTCATGGTTTTGCGAGTTCAAAGCCTTGGTTGAGAAAGAATTAGGGAAGAAGATCATGGCTTTCTGAAGCGACAATGGTGGAGTGTATGTCTCTCAAGAGTTTAAGGACTTTTGTGCAGCAGAAGGAATTAAATGGGAATTGATGACACCCCATAACCAATAGCAGAATGGGGTGGCTGAAAGGAAAAACGAAAGGATTGTGGGAGAAGCTCGAGTGATGTTGCATGACCAAGGCCTACCACTTCTTTTGTGGGATGAGGCATGCAACACAACGGTTTACTCGCAGAATAGAATTTTGCATCGCATATTTGGGATGAAGACACTAGAGGAAGATTTCTCCGAGAAGAGACCAGATGTGAGTCACTTCAAGATCTTTGGCTCATCAGTTTATTGCCATGTGACCAAGGATCCCAAAAGAAGCTAGAGCCGACAGGAGAGTTGGGGATACTTGTGGGGTACACTGATACTCCCCACAACTATCGAGTGTATTTGCCCACTAGTTAGAGGACAGTGGTTCACAGAGATATTCAGTTCAATGAGCTGAAGGCCACACGCATTTCCCTTGAGAGGGAGCTCAGGATGCATGCAGAGGAGGAAATTTTGATTCTTAAGGAGGAGGAGCCTAAGACTGATGCAAAGAAGCCACATGCAGAGGTTCCAGGAGTGGAAACATCTACTCATGCAGAGTCTTGTAGAGATGGATGTAGATACAAAAGGGAGCCTAATAGATTGTTGATGGATGTGAGAGAGAATGTGGGAGAGCCATCTTCTCAGCACAGATAAAGGAGGTCACTTGAGCGGTACACTGGTTACATGGCCCTTGTTGGGGAATAAGTAGAGACTGAACTATCTTCCTTTGAGGAAGAAGTTCATCAACTAGTTTGGGTTGATGTTATGGTGGAGGAGTATAACTCAATAGTTCGGAACAATGTTTGGGATGTTGTTCCAAGTCCAGAGAACAAGTCAGTTGTGAGTTCCCTTTGGCTTTATAAGGTAACGCATGTCGCTGATGGTAGTGTGCAGAAACATAAGGGAAGGTTTGTTGCTCGTGGTTTTTCACAGGGTGAGGGGATCGACTATGATGAGACTTTTGCTCTTGTAGCAAGGTACTCATCTATCACATCAATGTTGGCACTATCAGCACAAATGGGTTGGAATATCCATCAGATGGATGTGAAAACTGCATTCCTCAATAGCAAGATTGAGGAAGAGGTGTACGTAGAGCTGTTGGAAGGATTTGAGACCTTCGATTGTGAGTCACATGTGTGCCAAATCAAGATAGATTTGTACGGGTTGAAGCAAGTACCTTGTGATTGGTACACCACGATTGATAACTACTTCACCGGGTTGGGCTTCATAAAGAGTGAAGCGGATGTGAACTTGTACCACATCATGGTGGAAGGTAAGTAGTTGATCATTGTTCTTTATGTTAATGATCTGATATTGACAGGTGATGACTAGTTCATCATGTCTTGCAAGGAGGACCTTGGAAGAGAGTTCGAGATGAAATACATGGGCCTCAGGCACTTCTCTCTAGGCATGGAAGTGTGGCAGAAGGATGGGGAAGTGTTTGTGTCTCAAGGAAAGTATGCCAATGAGATACTCAGGAGATTCCACGTGGAGAAGTGCAAGCCCACGCAGAATCCTCTAGCAGGTAACTGGAGGAAGGAGGATGGTACATCAGGTGAGGTAGTAGAGGCTACTATGTATTGGTAGCTTGTGGGTTCATTGATGTATTTAGTGAACACACAACCAAATTTGTGCTTTGTGGTGAACTGGCTGAGTCAAGCTATGATTTAGCCTACCAAGCTATTTTGGAAGGTAGCAAAGCATGTTTTGAGATACCTCAAAGGCACATCTCAATTTGGATTATGGTACAGATGGTCAGAGGAAGTGAAGCTATAAGGATTCATAGATAGATATTGGGTAGGGAGTCCATCAGATTGGAAGAGCACGTTAGGAGGAATTTCCAACCTTGGTTCAACTACAGTTTCTTGGTACAACAAGAGATAGAGGTTAGTTGCACTTAGCTCAGCAGAGGCTGAATACATGGCTACAAGTCAGGCAGCATGTGAGGTGATTTGGATGCAGAAAATTATAGTTGGTTTGTTTGATCAGAGGATGGATCCAACTGTGATCTATTATGATAATCAGAGTTGTATCAAACTCTATGAGAATCCAGTATTTCATGACAGGTCCAAGCATATAGACATTTGTTATCATCAACTTAGAGACTGTGTGGCAAGGAAGATCATGTTGTTGCAGTATATTTTGACCGAGGAGCAAGATGCTGACATTTTAACTAAGGGATTGTCAAAGTGTAAATTCGAGTTCCACAGAGACAAGATCGAGGTGACAGATAATCCGTTTATTGTTGAGAGGGAGTGTTGAAAATAGCAACAAGAAATGCTAAAAGTAGAAATGATAAAAATAACATTGCTATAAATAACATTTCAAGATATATTCCAATTTTAATTATTCCCTGAATTAAAATTGAGAATTAAAATTTGAATTTAGTCTTAGCAGTTGTTTGAAAAATAATTAATTAATTCATCTTGAGTTAATTATTTGGATAAAATCAAACATGAAGTCTTTGTTAGGACATGCAACAATGATTCCTTTGATTGAGGAAGTTATCCCTTAATTAAGGAGATAAGGATGAGTTGTATTTGAGTTGTAATTAGTTAGCTCAGTTAATTGAGTTAAGTCTAGTTAGATTAGTTCCAAACATTTTTCGGAAGTGATTGTCAGTTCAGTTAGTTAATGCATGCATGCATGCATGCAACTAGTGTACTTCACATAACTGAATATTCTCTCATAAATAACTGATGCATGTCATTTCAGACAAAGACCCAATTGAGATTAAAGGAAGGGACAGTGTACTATCAGTTGCTAGAATGTTCCTATGTGAATATCTCTTGCATACAGAAGGAATTCATTCCTTGAGGATTGCATGGTTACTACAAAGGTTAGAGTAGTGTGTGAGGTGAGAATTACATAGGTGGTAGCTAGAGGTCCCAAGAGAAACTGCGTAAGGAAATAGGAGGCTTGGAGGACTGAAGGAAGGCATATGTGTTGTCTATTTTGTCTTTGTGAGGGATTGTAAAGATTTGTTAATCTTGAGATATTTCCACTTGTATGATAATACCGATAGAGGGGATTTTAGCTGAGGCTTTCCCCAAAGTATTTTTTTTTGTTTCATGTGTGAATCTTCTTCTCTGTTATATGTGTTTTATTTGATCATGCTCAAAATCGATTAGGCGTCCGTAAGTTTGATTGTAGAAATAGATTAAGTATTTTGCTTTAGTACATTAAACAATCAGTTTAATATACAATGAGAATTTCTACAATATTTTGATATGTAAACTTATTTTTAGAATGCAAAATTTATAAAAAAGAATGTAAAGATATATTTTTTTTTTAGTATTTGATAAATCATCATTTAAAATGAATTTATAGTGGTTTTCTCCCTCTATATATAGAGAGGGTATAATTTTATATTCTTAAATTATATAAGTTTGAATATTTTATTATTATTAATATTTTATTTTAAAATCTGAATGAATTATACATTTCTTTCAATTTTAATTATTTCCTCATTTTTAACATTAAATATTTCTCCCACAAACATTTGTTCTCTCTATATAGTATATTTAAGTTCTATATTCAAATATTTGTTACATAAATAGAATATATATATATATTTTTAATTTTAATTACATTATCTCTATAATGTTGATATAAAATTATATTATTTAACATAGACATCTAAATATTGTATTTATAGCTTAAAGAGTATCACATCTCTTTTATAGTATATTGCAATAATAACAATGAACCAACTGAGCACAATGAGAAGAATTCAATTTTTAATATTTTACAATGCTTTCAATCAAATGTAAATAAATGACCATTTTTTATGTTTTTATTGTAATTGACACTATTTTTATTTAGAGTATATTTTTAGAGAGACACGTATTAATTCCACATTGAGCATGGACGAAATCACAAATTTCTCTCATAGTGGGCTCTAGAGTGCCCCTATTGATGCAATGACCATGTAATTGAAGAGTTTTTCCTTAAGTTCGAGTCAGAAATGAAAACTCATGATTAGATACACATTTTTTTGAATAAAGAATTTGTATTTTAGGATACATTATAAAGCTCGGGGATTCCTGTGTTAAGCATAATATAATTCTTGAAGTATAGAATCAAAACAATTACATTAGTGAATGTGGTTGATATATGTTTATGGTGGCCATTTTCATTAGTCCATTAGCATATTAAAAGTGGAAAATGCAGCCAATTGAGGTATATCAACCACATTTATTAATGGGTATGTAGTAATTGATGATGGCTAGAGCATGATTGAATATTCTAACTATGGTTAAAAATTGTTGATGAGGGTTGGTTATGGTTGACAATGGTTAACCATGGTTGCAGAGGGTTCATGATGGTTGACCATGGTTGCAGAGGGTTCATGATGGTTGACCATGGTTGAAAAGGGTTGGTGAGGTTGACGAAGGCTCATATATTTATGTTCCATTAATTTAATAATGGTATATTAATTTCGATCATTGCTACATTGTTACATTCATGTCACATTAAAGTTGACCATGGTTGATGTTACATTATTGTGGATATTAATATTATTTTAATTTTACAATAATGGTTACAATAATGGTAGAGAAGGTTTGACTAGGTTGACCATGATTAGCATGGTTGACTAGGGATGCATATGATAGATTATGGTGGACTAAACATGACCATGGATGACCATGTTGAATTATAGTTTAATCACGTTGTCAGTGCTTGATTATGGTTGACCATGTATGACCATGGTCACCATGGTTGATGATTTCTTAACTAGTTTGATCATGGTTGAACATGGTTGGCTATGCCTAAACTTGGTAACCATGTTTGAGCATGGTCAACCATAGTCAACTAAGTTTGTTCATGGTTGAGCTTATTTTACCATCACTGAAATTATTTGGAAAAGGTTGACTATGGTCAACTATGGGGGAACATGGTTGGCCATGGTTGTCAACATTTAACTATAAACGACAATCGTTGACCATGTAAACCACTCAGCCATATTTTATTATTGTTAATTATGTTAGCCATGTTGACCATCACTAAACATTAATTAACCAAGTTTATCGCAGTTGACCATGTTGTCGATGGTTGTTTATGGTTGATAATTAACAAGCATGTTAACCATTTTTAATTGTGGTCAAACATGGTTGACTGGACCTAACCAACTAAAGAATGTATGGTCATGGTATTATGCTTAACTGTAGTTGACTTGCTTTGACCATGATTAACTATGGTTGAACTTATGGACCATGTTTAACCATGATGAGTATGTTTGACCATGGCTAAGCTTACAAGACCATGGTTGCTCATGATAGCGTATGGTTTGTTATGGGTGAACATGGTTGGAATTGCTTGACTATAGATGATTATGGTTAGCCATGTTGACTATAATTATTCATCTTTTAGCATGGTTGACAATGTAGACCACTTGACCATGTTTAACAAGTGTTACATTTGCTGTGTGTGTTGTCCATGACTAAGCATTGTTGACTAAGTACACAATGGTTGACCTTGTTGACTATGGTTAAACGAAGTTTGGCCATGGCAAACCATGGGTGAACATGGTTGACCTACTTAAATATGGTTGAAAAAGATGAACCTAATAAACCTATCAAACTTAGGTCAACCTAAGAAAATCGAATAAACAATAGTTAACTAATATAAATCATGGTTGACCAAAAAAACACAGTAAACCTAGATGGTTGACCATCGTTGACCATCGTTGGCCAATATAAACCAAGTAAACCTAATAAACCTAGGTCAACATAGTAAACCTATTAAAACTAGTAAACCATGATTGACTACATAAACCTAATAAATATAGTAAATTGTGTTAAATTTTAAACTTTTGTGGCCATTTTTTGGAAAAATGTGACCCGAATTATCCACAGTATCTTTTTCATCATGTCAATTGTGGTTGACCTTGTTATCTATGGTTCACTATGGTTGACCATGGGTGAACATGTTGACCAATTTTGGCTATGGAAAACCATGGGTAAACATGGTTGACCTACTTCACTATGGTTGACCATGATTGACTAAGGTATACCTACTTCACTATGGTTGACCATGATTGGCTAAGGTAAACATAGTAAACCTAAAAAGCCTAGTTCAACCTATTAAACCTAGATCAACCTAGTAAGCCTAATAAACCTAGGTCAACCTAGTAAATTTAAGTCAACCTACTATACTTATGTCAACAATGTCACATTTTAAAATTGTTTTCTTTTCATCACATTGTAATGCCATTTCTTGTTTATCACATTGTGATGTTGTTTCTTATTCATCATGTTAGAACATCAACCTTTTGTCCAATTACAAATAATGTTTATTTTTCATCGCATTCTAACACCATTCGTTGCTCATCACATTGCAATATTATTTTTGTCTATCACAATGGGAAAAATATTAAGGTTGACACCTATAGTGATTATGGTTCATCAGGGTACCCATGCTAACTAAAGTTGACTATCTTAATTATAGCCATCCGTCCGACATGTCAATGCATACATTAATATAGATTTATTGCATTATCAATGTGTCAATGTGTTAATTAATACGATATCAATAATTTAATGTGTTATTAATGTGTACATGAAAGTGTTAGGGTGATATTAATGTGTTAACCTGTTATTAATTTGATATTAATGTATAATGTGTAGGATAATGTATAGAGTAATATATTGTTAATCTCCATTATTATTGATTTTTACGCATTTTAAATAAGAAAATCTTATTTGTTAAAATAATACATGATTATGCATCTAATATTTTCCCTTTATTCTGGTTCTAAATTGGAAATTGTTTTATTTCCTTCATGTTATTTCCCTGACAATATAAATCTACATAAAGATTGATTCATTATTATTAATATTTTTCTAATTTTTAAATAACTTCAATAAACGTAAAATGCTTTTATTTCAAAATAACTTATACAAACGAAAAAATGAAGATCAACCTAACAAAAATTTCAGAAAAAATAATGAATTTGAACATTATTAATTCATACCCATTATGATCATTATTAAAGTTAAAAGCATTTTCCATTCCTATTAATTTTTTTATTGATAATCGTTAATTTATATAATTGTTAGTATGACTTCTAACTTATACATATTTATATCAGGAAGTAAGTTATATGATTAAAGTAGGGTATTGAAGTTATTTAAAGGCTATTGAGTTATTATTAAAATTATTATTATTATAAATACATTTTTTTATCAATTAACATGAATACAAATTAATTATTAAAATTAAAATTATATTTAAATTAAAAATTTATATTATGTTAATTTTATTAAATTCAAATATTAATATATTGATAATGAAGTATTATATTATTTTATACAACTAGTTCTCATCATTCTGAACAATTTTTATGATATTAACCTTGGTTTCTAGTTTAACTCGCATAGCCTATATACAATTTAGTCTTAGGTCTCAGAGATATACCTCGAAACCTAGTCCTTACCTATTTCTCACTACACTTTAGCCCCTAACCCTCCTAGTTTCTTGTCTACACTCTTCCCCACATTACCTACACCTTTCGTCTCTATGCAAGGTTATACCATATGCATTGGCCTTGATTTCTCAATGAACATACACACAATGAGGGTTTTGATTACATGGATCCTCAAATCAATGACTCTAACTAGTGAGCCTAAATCCATGATGGATGTGGATAGTGGGGAGACCCTTTGACCCACCAAAACAATCCAACAATTCAAAATAGTTTGTTGAGAACCATGTTCCTCATGGGTTGTTAGGAACCTCCTCCTACGACGTTAGCATGGAGGGGGTGTGTCTACACTCTAGGTTCCAACGCAAAGTTTCATTCTCCCAATCAATGATGAATATTTGATTGATGAAATTGATTTCTTGTTGAGGGGATGTGTTATGATGTAAGTAGAGAGGATGGTCCACAATGATTCTCCATCATTGATCATTTTGATGAGTTTAATTGATTCCTTCCTACATGGGTTTTACCTAGATGAAAAATTTTATTTCTCTAATTCTTAGAAACATGGTCATTCCTCCTTGACATGTGAATGAATGTCAGCTATGAAGATCTCTCCCCTTTGTGACTTCGTCCATCAAACACTCTCTCAATAACATATCATAACTCTTGTTAACTTGCAGGCCTAAGAGATGTCAACAATTATCAATGCCTATCATCAACTCTAATAATTTATGGCGTGCACTTTAGAGGAATGTTTTGAATTATTGTTGGCCACACTACTCCACAAGTCTTTTTTGAGTTCTCTATGCCTTCAATTTGGGCTTGAACAATGCATATATAGAAAACTATTCCATCCTTCTTCCTAAACTAATATAACTTATTTCCCCTTTATTATGTTAGGCACTGGTGTAATACAATGCATTCATTTAGGGTTAATGGAGAATAGGAACACACATATGCAACCATTTTCGGGAAACCACCCTCTGTTATTCCAAAAAAGGATATTTACAGAGGATGTATATGGCCTTTATGCCATAACTCTCCTCTCTATTTCAGCTCTACTCCTTGAGCTGATTTTTTTGTCTTCCTTTTTGTTTTTGTTTTTCTTCCTAATCTCCCTCAAGCCTCTTTAGCTAGCTTTAACTATAAAGAGTTATATATCTTCCTATTTGTTAATAAATTATCTTAATAGAACAAGGAAAATTTGACAGTCTTCTTAAAACTTGTTACATTTACAAAATCCCACTTGGATAAACACTAGCTTATCGAAAACAACCTAACAACCTTAACAAGCCAGATTATTCTGGAATCAAGACACATGTAATTATATCAAAAACCTACTATTTCTAATTTTATACAAATTACAATTGAGGGAAATTAATTCCCCTATGGAAATTTAATTAGGGGAATTTTGAGCTAAAAAATGGGCCTCAAAACAAAATATGTACTAAAAAATTCAACTTTAAAAGAACCAATAGGATTGAAGATGATGATGTGATCCCAAAGGGAAAATGTTTTGGAGGGGAAAGAAGAAAACTACTTTCTATTGTCTTTTTGGATTATATCCTTATAGGTTTATTAAAATATCAAGTGTAGACACTCGTTGGATAGATAATTCAATTCCACAACCATCGAGTACCCACTCTAGATATTTCTGAGTAGACCCAGATCAAAAATAAAATAAAATACATGGAAAATAATGTTCAACACATGTTTTTAACACACTTTTTGCATGTATTTTCAGTTTTTTTTATGTGGATCGACTCATAAGTATGCAGAGTGGGTACTCATTGGATGTTTAATTTAGCATCCAAAGGTCGTCTACACTTGACATTTCAGTAAACCTACATGGAGATAAGACAAAAATACAATTAAAGGAAACAATTTCCTTTCTCTTTATTTAAAAATTAATAAATATTATTTTAGTTTTTTCAACTATTATTTTAATATTTTCCTTAGGATGCCAATTTTAGACCTCGAAATTTCCCTAATGCATGATACCCTTGGGTTCTAAAAAAAAAATGAGCTACTTAGAGTAGATTTTGTTGCATCAAACTCCCCATGTGAAAGTTTTCATGACCTCTCGGCCATGTACTTTTGGTTTTTGTATCCTCCAGCATTCAAAACTTTGTGTTGTTTCTCACTAGTTTTTCTGATATTGTCCTCATTCTTTGAAGATCCCATGTTTTTCTTTTTTGCTTCATTCCCTTTTCTTTTTTGAGGTAGTTTCTCATGGTCAATCAAGTCCTTTAGCCGATTGATCCCACTTCTCCTCTGCACCAATTCTCAAGTACCTATTTCATTAGCATCCCCAAGTTATTAATCTCAATGTCCATCACCTCTTGTTGCGTAACCACATTACCTATTTGTAGTAGTATTCTAAAAAATTACGTGTTCTCATTTGACACCTTTTCCCTTCCTCAAAATTATTTCTTCCACTTCTTGTCACACACCTTTTCAAAATATGTAACCAAACGTTTTTGCAAATAAGAAGGTTTCTATAGCAATATCCATCGATGTCCTTGAAATAATATGTAAATTAATTATTTCCAAGCTAATTGTTATTTCCCAAAATAGAATTTTGATCCATACATGCTAGATGAATATGAAATGAAAATTCCATTTAATGAGAAAAATTTGCCTCAAGCTCCCCTTTTTCTCCTCATCCTAAAATCACTTATTGTCTTTCGTAATCTGAACAGTAGTTCCATCATACAACTAATTATCAAAATATTCATATACTTGAATCATGTTGGCCTCTTCATACTTATTAGATTCATTTGTCGTGTAAATTCCTTTAGATCATGGACTATACAAGAAGTCTCTCAAAAAATTTCATAGTTGTTCTTCTCCTTTTACGAGGTTCTCCACTTCAGTTTTTGGGAGCTATTCTCCTCCTTCAACATGGAAGCTTCAACAAGTCACCATTGTTCCTTTTGATGTCATGACTATCTTTATCTTTGGCTTGTAGGGTTGAAAACCTATTTTTGCTTGCCCCTGGTACTGAGTAGCAATTCTTACACTTTCTTCCTCTTTTAGAACAACAATTTGGGATTGTCTATCCCCTTTGGAATTCTTTTTCTTACGGTAATTTTGGAGGAAAATTTTTTCATGCTCTAGACCTAAAAACCATGCATATATATAATCATCTTTACCACCAAAAATCATCTTTTTCCCTTCAGATGCAATAGGCATCTCTTCTTCTACCTTTGGTTCTCTCAACAACCTTGATTCTTTATCACCTCTATGAGACAATATTTCCTCATTTCATTTTTAAATAGAATTTTGGTTTTGTCCTCCATCTTCGTCCATATTCATGAAATTTACAAATGACTATTGATCGTCTACAAATCCTTTATTTATGCACAATTTATTAATTTTAAAAACATGAGGCCATCTATCCTCTTATGTTGTCTTTAAAATTAATTCCTCCCATTGTGTATGGTCCTTTTTCTTTTTTCTTTTATGAGATAATGGTGCCTCATCTTCTCTTGTGATAGATTTCAAATTCTACCTAATGCTTTGAAAAAACATTCCTCCATTGTCTTCTATCCTTATGATATTTCTACATGATTGTCCTTCTTAGTCATTCTTACATTCCGCAACCATACAAAAAACATCAATATTAAAATCATGACACTTTCTATCCCCACTTAGTACCTCTACGAGAACGTCTTCTATGAACATCTCCTTTTGTTTTTATGGATTCTTCTATTGGAAATAAATTGAGAGTGGGGTGAATAAGTATTATCAGATAAATAATTTTATTTCCCAGAGAGATTTATATACACTACTTCATTGAAGTGAACTAGTGTGTATACGCGACTGCGCTTAAAGAAACCAACGTATATATAGAGAACTTTGTGATTTAGACAATTTATCATGTGTTGAGCTTAAACCAGTATATCGAAGACTTATTAAATAGTGCAGTAAAAGTATAATAAAGCATCACACATAGGTAACACACATTAACACCAAGATTTAAGGTGGAAACCCAATGTGGGTAAAAACCACTTGTTGTTGTCGTCTCTGTCTTCTTTTAATAATTAGAAAATCTGTTTACAATCTTGTACTAGTGTAGACTTGTACCTGTAGGCAGGCTTCTACACGCAAAAGGTTACAACCTTCTCTCGTTCTCCAGTTTCTACTAGAAGGGAGCTACAACCCCCTAGCTCTTGTACTAGCCAATATGTTTACTAGTATGTAGGTGCCATCCTACAGAAAACTCCACCCTTCCACCAGGGGAAACGTTTCATGAATTTTCAGGCTGGATACTCCTGGATTACAACACCACAAACTGAAGACCACGTTTCATCAAAATTTCATACTGGACCCATCAAAGCTTTTAAACATAAACTGCATCAACCAATATTTAGTTATTTTGAACAATCATATCACTGACACCAGAACACTGTACTGAACCCAGAACCCTGCATCATCGTTCAGAACCCATTATAACCTCAAAATCATGCATTAGAATCTATATGCTACTTGGCTCCACCTAGCAAACTGTGTGTGTATGCTACTTCTATTAATTGAACTTGCACATACCTTTAAAACTACTGCAAACTTAAACTTTTGAATAAAGTTTGTACCAACTGTCAATATTCTAAATATCTGCTGTCAAATTTCAAAGTTGTACACAAGCGAGGGCAGAGATCAATTCTTCTCACTTATATAATTAATCAATCAAATGCCATCCTAATTATGCATTTAGTTTTATATTCATATCTAAGAAGAATTCATTGACAGACAATAGTAAAATAACATAATTTTATCATATAGATCAATCAGATCTTAAAAGAAGCTTTTCTCTAGTATACACTACATGAAGAAACCAAACCTGCTTGTATACGCTCTTTGGCTGATACGAGCCTGCATATAGACCTGCAAATGTTGACTCAAAATTTTGCTGCAATTCCAGACTTCAGACAAACCTAGATCATGATAGGTAACGGATAGAATAGGTGCAAAACATCCGATCTAGTCTCACCCAATAATTTATCATTCAAGAATAATTCATTTCAAGTCTTATGATTCCTGATCCAATATTGAACTTAAGTTGCACATGAATATTTTAGATCTAGTCCCAAACATAACACTGCAACATAAAAAATGTACTTGAGATAGAAGTATTCCTTAGAGTCTTAATGCTTGCACTCTTGGCCTAATCATCTTCTCCTCCTTATATACTCTTAGGCCTTCGTCAATACCTTGGACCAAATACCTCGGACCAAATACCTTGGATCAATATTGTCGATCAAAAATAACTTTGACCAAAAACTTGGTTTTCCAACGTATACACACTTTTCTTGTTGTCAAAGTGAATGTATACGTTAAATGCTCCTTTTATTCTATTAACCCACGTGTATTTTCTCCTTGGACAAAGTGAACCAACATATACCTCTCTTTCTTCATCCTTTGGAGTATGAGCTGTAATCCTTTGTTGTTGACCTGCTACACTATGAACTATCATATGAGTGAGTTGCCATCAAGGACAACACTTGTATCATAATGCCAACAATCTCCCCCTTTGGACTTGATGGAAAAAATAACACCAAGACACTCTCCCCCTTTGACATCAAGGGCAAAGGGCAGACATAGATATTCTCTCTGTTTGACATACATTATGTTGTCCACGCTCCCCCTGAGTACATGCTAAATTGATTGAGCTCCCCTTTGTTCATGTTGAGATGCATTGAAACTATTTATGCTCCCCTTGAGCACATGCAAAGTTTGCAAAAATGTTATCCAAAAGAATAACATGACTCTATAACTCAACTATGTGAGTATAACCTTCCTATCACCAATGACTCATACATATATCCATCTCCCAACCAAGAGGGGATAAACTGAATTTGACTCATCCACCCAACCAAGTGGGGACATACCCATTGTTTATACATGACAGGAATGATAAATATTACGTCATCCATCCCATGCAAAGTGGGGATATAAGTTACATTATTTGTCCAAGAGCACTCATTCAAATGTATGAGAAGACATATCACACCCTAGAATTTTACATGACTTAAGCAGCGAATGTTATAAATATTTAAAGCCATGGCTGGAGTCAGCAACCATAATGCCAACAATGTTGAATGTACATGAATGCTAATGCTCCCCCTGAAACTGTGTTACCTATGCGTTGTTAACAAGTCAATGATCAAGGGATATTTGTCAGTCAAAAAATAAATGAACAAAGCATATTGATAGATGGTAATCATCCACATCAGATAGAGCACCCATATTAGAGCCTACACCACTGTTTTTCCTATATGAAAAACATATACGCTCCTTGACCCATAGAAACCCATGTTTGTACACAACTATACTTCATGAAACACGTGTATAATAACCTTTCTCTACAAAAATTTGATTTAGTAGCAGGATGATGCAGCAACTACTCCCATCTTTTGTCCAAGATATTAAAATGTTTCTCTAGGCAATGGTTTAGTGAATATAGCAGCAACCTATTCTTTGGTGGGAACATACTCCAATTTGACGTTTTGTTCAAGCACTTGTTCACGTAGAAAATGGTACTTGATGGGTATGTGCTTCGTCTTGGAGTGCATGAATGGATTATTTGAAATAACAATGGCACTTGTATTATCACATAGAATGGAGATAGGTGGAGTACATGTGATCTGAGTGTCTTTCAAAGTTTCCATCATCCAAAGTAGTTGTCTACAGCAAGATGCAACAACCACATATTCTGCTTCAATTGTCGATAAAGAAATTGAACTTTGTTTATTGTTAAACCAAGACACTAACCTAGAACCCATATAGAATGCACCAACACTAGTGCTTTTTATATCGTCAACACTTCCTACCCAATCTGCATCTGTATATGCATGAAGAGTAAGATCTGTATCTCTAGGATACCATAAAACAAAGTCCTGACTTCCTTGAAGATTTTTGAAAAATATTTTGATTGCCTGAAGGTGTGATTCATTTGGATTTGCTTGGAATATTCCAAATATTCCTACTGCATGCATGATGTCACGTCGAGTACCTATTCGATAAGGCAGACTACCAATCATGGATCTGTATCTTGGTTGATGTACTGCTATTGATTTATCATTTGACCTGAGACTACATCCTATTACCATTGGGGTACATATAGGTTTAGAATCTTCCATTTCGTACCTATTCAAGATCTGTTTGAGATATTTGGTTTGTGATAGAAAAATACCATCTTTATTTTGTTGAACTTGTAGACCAAGAAAATAGGCAAGTTCATCAAGAAAGGACATTTCAAATTCTTGCTGCATTACTGAAGCAAAATTCTGACTCATGGATTCTTCATTGCTACCGAAAATGATATCATCAACATAAACAATAATAATTAGCAATTTATCAGTTTCAATCTTTGTATATACATTTCTATCTGTAGAACCTTTTGTAAAACCTTGTTGGTGTAGATATTTGTCAAGGTAGTGATACCAGGCCCTTGGAGCCTGTATCAGACCATAGAAAGCCTTTCTGAGTCTGCATACAAGTTTTGCATCATTTCCAAGAATGAATCCTTCTTGCTATTCAATACACACTTATTCTTCTAAATCTCCATTAAGGCTGGCTAATTTTACATCCATTTGGTGTACAATGAATTTATGAAAGCTATAAAGAGAAAGAAGCATCCTTATGGCTTCAAGTCTAGCAACAGGTGCAAAGGTTTCTTCAAGATCTATACCTTCTTATTGAGCATACCCTTTACAAACCAGTCCGGGCTTGTTTCTAATGACTTCTCCATTTTCATTCAGCTTGTTTTTTAATATTCATTTAGTTCCTATAATATTTTTGTCATGAGGTCTAGGAACTAATTCTGAAGTATCATTCTTTTCAATTTTCTCAAGTTTTTAATCCATGGTCTTGACCCAACATTCATCTTTTTCATGCTTCATTTACATTTTGAGGCTCGGTGGAGGATAGTAATGCTAGATAGCTTGAGGTCCCTATAATAGTCCTTCTTGTCTGTAGGCCCACCTCTTTTCCCCTAAAATTTGAGTTTCTGGATGATTTTTCTAAAAATACTTGGATGGAGTCTTTTCTTCTACCATTATCTCTTCTTTTGGTGCTTCATTGGTTTCTTCTTCAATATCATTTCGATTTGATGTGGGAAAATAATCCCCATTTTCTTCATTGTCATAATCTTCTATTGATTTTATCTGTTTTGGTTTCTGCATGCTTCATCAACTACAACATCAATGCTTTCAGAAATTTTCCCAAGTCTTTTATTATAACATTTATATCCTTTACTTTTGGAACAATAACCAAGAATAATACCTTCATTTGCTCTAGGTTCAAACTTCGCAAATTTTTCATCATTCCTTTTCATAAAACATTTTATTCCAAAAACTTTAAAGTATTTTACAGTAGGAGTCTTACCATACCAAAGTTCATGTGGAGTTTGTGTGCTATTTACCCGAACATTTGCTTTGTTGAGAATAGTTACAACAATGAATGCAGCTTCACCCCAGAAGGTTGCAGGAGTTCCAGATTCATCTAGCATAGCTCGAGCAATTTGTTGAACCATTCTGTTCACTCTTTCTACCACACCATTTCGTTGAGGAGTCCTTGTGGTGGAGAATTTCCTTTTTATTCCATCTTGTTCACAAAAGTCAAAGAATTCGTCCGATGTAAATTCCCCTCCTTGATCAGATTTGAGCCATTTGATTTTTCGATCTGATTCATTTTCAACCAAAGCTTTGAAGGCTTGAAAACTTTCAAATGCTTCATCTTTATGCTTTAGAAGACCTATCCACCACATTCTAGAAAATTCATCAATGAAAAAAATAGAGTATTCTTCTCCACGAAGTGATTTTTTCCTTGATGGTCCACATAAATCAATATGGACAAGTTCAAGATGTTTACTAGCTAGCCCTTCTTTTTCCATGAAGTGGACTCTGGTTTGCTTACATATTTTACATGGTTTGCATATTGTATTTTCTTGGATGCTGATATTTGGAAGATGAACAACAACCTAGAGTCTGCATGCTTTTCTTATTTGAGAAAAGCTTAGATGTCCCAATCTTCTATGCCACAGCGAGTTTTCATCATTTTTGCTTAGATAGGACTGTTTTTGTCCTCCCTTGAGTATGTATAACTTGTTTGGAGTTCTTGTACCTTTGATCACGGTCTCTCGTTTATCAAGCTCATGAATAACACATCCCTTTGATTGAAACACAACTTCATTTCCTTGACCACACATTTGACTAACACTCAACAGGTTCTGCTTTAAACCGTCTACATACATAACATTTCCAGCTTTAAGCTTTTCTTTGAAGAAAACATAGCCTTTACCTTTTATGGCAGCATGAGTGCCATTTCCAAATGAGACATTCCTTTCCTTTTCTAAGGCATTATATGAGTGAACATTTTCTTTGTCACCTGTCATATGTTTTGAGCATCCACTGTCGATGTACCACTAATTTTCTTGTCCTTATGCATACAAGGCTATACCACATCTTTCGTTTTGAGATTCTTTCCTTCTCCATACCTTGGGATTTAATGGCATTTGCTCCTTTTGAGATGTTTGCCGAAATTTTCTCCTGCATTCAAATTCTTCATGACCAAAGTTGTTACAGATTGAGCATTCTATTTCATTTTCAAGAGGAGAAAAGTTATTATAGGAACTTCTTTTGATCCCTATTTAATTCCTTTGATTTCGTGTTTCTATAGTCATGATGGTTTTGTAAGCAACGCATTGAGCAACTTTGTGCCCAAAATTATGACATTAAGAACATTTCCCATTAAATAATTTCTTGCGACTATCGAATCTATTAACCTGGTGATTGAAGTTTCTATTGATATTCATATTTGGAGAAAATTGAGTATAATTTACCTGAGGTTGGTTGTGTCTTCTATTCATCCTTGGAGTAAATTGAGTATGATTTACCTGGTGATCTGCTTTATGCCTTTGCTGACGATTGCCATACTGTTCACTGGCCTTTGCTGCATTAAGATATCTTTTGGTGGAGGTTGACGACTTCTGTGATTGAGATGCTTCTCTAGTATATCCAAGACCTGTCTTTATTAGAGGAGAATGCTAAACATTGATAATTTCATTTAAAGTTTCTAATCCTTTAGCAAATCTAGGATTTAGAGATTTCATTTTCTCAAGATCCTTTCTTACACCCACAATTTCACATTCTAGTTTTTCATTGTGTTTTTCCTTTTTAGCAAGTTGGTATGTCAATGTATCTATAATCATATTCTTTTCTTCCAAGCATATTTTGAGTTTAGATATTTCTTCATGAAGGTCTTCCTCTTCTAAAGCATCCCAAACATTATCATCATCATAAGCCATCAGAACTCTATAATCTTGTCTGGTTTCATGTTCATCACTATTAGGTAAACCATCGCTATCTTCAAGAATATAGTAACTCCTTTTATTCACAACTTTCTTTCTATTCCCTTCTGCATATTCCTTTCCTTTTTCATATTTATCTTTATGAGGAAATTTGGCAACATAATGACTGAATCTGCCACAAGCAAAGCATTTGAAAGGTAACTTAGCTCTAAACTTTCCAGAATCCTGTTGAAGCTTCTTGACACTGTTTACCTCATCTTCTTCTTCTGAAATATTTCTTGATTCATTGTGTTCTTCCTTTCCTTTTGCTGAAGCTTTAAATGTGACTTTTCTCATATTTGATGGTCCTCCTTTCCTCATCTCAAAGGAAGTTAAGATTCCATGAAGCTATATCATAGTGATATTCTGCAGATCCTATTTTTCTTCTATGGCAAACACTTTGGATTCAAATTTAGCGGACAAGGATCTCAAACTTTCTCATGTAAGGTAACTTCCTTTATTTCTTCACCCAGATTCTTCATACAATTAACAATCTCATCTATACATAAGAAGTAAGTAGATATAATTTCATCTCTATGCATCTTAAGAGTTTCATACTAAATTCTTAGAGTTTGAAGCTTAGCACGTTTTACCTAAAATTCTCCTTCGTAGTTTAGAACGATTTTGTCCCATATTAGTTTGGCTAATTTGAGCTACATGATCTTGACAAACTCTGATTGTGAAAGACATCCCAATAAAGTATTGATGCCTTTGGCATTGATTTCATATTGCTTTTTACCTACTGCATCTGTAGGAATTTTTATTGGAAATGTATATCCTGCTTCTAGAATTTCCCAGACATCCATTCCAAGCGATTGTACATAGACTTTGGTTCTTATTTTCCAATAAAAAAGTTGCTCCCATCGAATAATAGGGATCTGATGGATCCCACACTTTCTTGATTATTCATGTTGATGGATCTCCCTTGAAGCGATCGAGCTTCTTCTAAAGGACTTGCTCTGATACCAATTGCAGGAAATAATACTAAGAGGGGGGCGAATAAGTACTATCAGATCAACAATTTTATTTCCAAAACAGATTTATATACACTACTTTAGTGAAGTGAACTAGCATGTATACGTGACTGTGCTTAAAGAAACCAGCGTAGATGTAGAGAACTTTGTGATTTAGACAAGTTATCATGTGTTGAGCTTAAACTAGTATATCAAAGACTTATTAGACAGTGTAGTAAAAGCAAAATAAAGCATCACACATAAGCAACACACATGAACACTGAGATTTAAGATGGAAACCCAATGTGGGTAAAAACCACCTTCTTTTGTTGTCTCTTTCTTCTTTTAATAATAAGAAAATCTATTTACAATCTTGTTTTGGGGTAGACTCATACTAGTACATAGGCTTCTACCAACAGAAAGTTACAACCTTCTCTCGTTCTCCACCTGCTACTGGAAGGGAGCTACAACCCCCTAGCTCTTATGCTAGCCAATATGTTTACTAGTGCATTGGTGCCAGCCTACAAAAACCTTCACTCTTCCAACAGGGACCACGTTTCATGAATTTTCAGACCGGATACTCCTGGATTACAACACCACAAACTAAAGGCCACGTTTCATCAAATTTTCATAATGGACCCATCAAAGCTTTTAAATTTAAACTGCATCAGCCAATATTCAGTTAATCTGGACAATTAGATCACTGACACTAAAACACTGTACTGAACCCAGAACCCTACATCATCATTCAGAACCTGTTGTAACCTCAAAAATCATGCATTAGAATGTATATGCTACTTGGCTACACCCAAACTGCATGTGTACATTACTTCTATTAATGGAACCTGCGTATACTTTTAAAACTACTGCAAACTTAAAATTTTGAATCAAGTCTATACCAGCTATCACTATTCTGAATATCTACTGTCAACTTTCAGAGCTTTACATAGGCAGGGACAGAGATCACTTCTTCTCACTTATACAATCAATCAATCAAATTCCAGCCTCCTTATGCATTCAGTTTTACATTCAAATCTAAGAAGACTTCATTGACAGACAATAGTAAAATAATAGAATTTTATCAAATAGATCATTCAAATCCAAAAAGAAGCTTTTCTTTAGTATACTCTAGTTGGAGGAATCGAACTTGCATGTATACACTCTTTGGCTGATACGAACCTGTGTACAGATCTGCAAATATTGACTCAGAATTTTGTTGCAATTCGAGACTTTAGGGAAACCTAGATCATGATAGGTAATGAATAGAACAGGTACAAAACATCAGATCTAGTCTCACCCAATATCAGATCATTTAAGAATAAGTCATTTCAAGTCTCATGATTCCTAATCCAATATTGGACTCAAGGTGCACATGAATATTTCAGATCTATTCCCAAACATAACCCTGCAACATAAAAAATGTACTTCAGATAGAAGTATTCCTTAGAATCTTATTGCTTCCACTCTTGGCCTAATGATCTTCTCATCCTTATATACTCTTAGCCCTTCCTCAATAGCTTGGACCAAAACCACTTAGGACCAAATACCTAGGGTCAATACCTAGGACCAATTACCTTAGATCAATACTATGGATCAGAAATACCTTGGACCAAAAACTTGATTTTCCAACATGTACACACTTTTCTTATTATGAAAGTGCATGTATACATTATACGCTCCTTCTGTTCTATTAACCTGCGTGTATACACTCCTTGGACAAAGTGAGCCAGCGTATACCTCTCTTTCTTCATTCTTTGGAGTCCAATCTGTAATCCTTTGCAGTTGACCTGCTGCACTATGAACTATCATTTGAGTGAGTTACCATCAAGGACAATACTTGTATCATAATGCCAACATCTTAAATTAGCCCATGAGACTCTCAACCAGTCTCTATTCAACATTGCCATCCTCCTCTTCTTCAATACGTGTTCCTTTATAACAACCCTAGGTTGATTTTCAATACAAGTATAATAATACAAAGGTCATGGGAAATGTATTCCAAGATGAACGTTGGGCAAAACATAGTGATGGGGATCATTGATGATTAATAAATCACTACAGAAATTTCCAAAGGAAAAGGAAAAGAGCAATTAATTGGCATTTATTTATGAAAATAATGGAAAATACAAGAAAAGGGAGATGAAAGGTCACAAAATTACATTAGGAGTAAATTGAAGGAAAAAATGAAGAAAATTGAAGTTGTAGGTTTTAACCCCATACAGAAATTACCTGCATACGAATTCTAAAATGTAGAAAATAAACAATGTGAGAGCATAACACATAAAACACATATACATAGAGATTTTCCCCTGGATCCCAAACCCGGGACTACCAGTTTGATTTTTTTCGTTATGTTCGTTATGTTATAATACATATTTATAAATGCCAAAGCATCCAATACCATGGACCGAAAACCATTGCGTCCAATACCATGGGCCGAAAACCATCGCGTCCAAAAACATGTGTGAAAATCATGTAGAAAACCATAGGTGGATCTGCCCAACCTAACATAGGGTTCAAAACCAAAATTTGAAGTGGGGTTATGGGTGCCCCTCAAACCCCCTGTGACCTCCCCACTTCTAACCCCTGGTTAACTACGTGGGCTAGTCGTGGAAAGAATATAACACAACCCAACATTCTCCCACTTGTTGTTTTCTTTCCACAAGGAGCCACAAGAGAGGTTAGTCATTTATCCATCCCTGCAATGCCCATTGTTTCTCTACACCAAGAGAACTTCTCAGAGCTCACAGATTTTTTCAATGCATATGTAGTATTCTTCAAAGTGTCCACCTTTACCAGCAACACCTTTTCATCTTCTATCATATCCCTCACAAAGTGATACTGAACATCATTGTGCTTTGTCTTTGAATGATATGCGGGGTTCTTTTCTAAGAAAATTGCACTTTGGCTGTCACATTCTATCCTTATAGCTTCCTGTACTAACCCCATACTTGAACACAATCTCTGCAACCAAACTGCTTCCTTGCTTGCATGAGTGGCTGCCATGTATTCCGCCTCTGTAGTTGATACTGCCACTACAGATTTTTTCTTACTCATCCAACTGACTGCACCTCCAAATAGGTTAAACACATACCCACTTGTAGATATTCTCTGATCCAGATCTCCAGCCCAGTCTACATCAACAAAGCCACGAATATCCAAAACTTTGTCCAATCCTGGTCTCCCTTGGTAGCACAAACCATAATCACTAGTGCCACACAAATACCTGAAGACCCGCTTCACTGTTGTTCAATGCTCCTTCCCTGGTTTTGATATAAACCTGCTTAATACTCCCACTGCATGTGCAATGTCTAGTCTAGTACAGACCATTGCATACATCAGGCTAGTAATTGCACTTGCATATGGAACACGAGACATGTCCTCTTCCTCTTCTTGTGTCTTGGGACACTATCTAGGAGATAACCTCACACCTACAGGAATAGGAACCTTCACCGGTTTACTATCCTGCATATTAAACCTCTGCAATATTGTCTCGAAATACTTCCTCTAGTTTAACAAAAGCTTCCTCTTTGTGTGATTTTTTTTAATTTCCATGCCCAAAATATAATTTGCAGCACCAAGATCTTTCATGTTGAATTTGGAGGTCAAATGGGTCTTCAAATCCTAGATAATTTCTTTGTCATCTCCAACCAGCAACATATCATCCACATACAAGACTAGGTAAATAACACAGTCACCAATTAATTTAAAATACACAAAGTGATTTTCTTTGCTTCTAGTGAAGCCAAGTCCCTATATAAATGTATCAAATTTTTGATACCACATCCTTGGTGACTATTTTAACCCATACAGAGACTTCTTTAACTTACATCCCAGTTTTTTCTTACCCTTCACTACGAAGCCTTTAGGTTGCTTCATGTAGATCTCCTCTTCCAGATCCCCGTGAAGAAATGTTGTCATCACATCCATTTGTTCTACCTTAAAATCAAAAGCAGCAACAATAGATAAAAGTAATCTAATAGAAGTTACCTTGGCAACAGGAGAAAAAATATCACTAAAATCAATTCTTGACACCTGGGAATAACCTTTTGTTACCAACTGATTTTTGTATTTCTCCACTTTTCCTTCTGCATTTGTCTTCTTTTTGAACACCCATTTGCTGCCAGTGGGTTTCCTTCCATCCGGTAACTCCACCAGATCCCAAGCCTCATTTTTGTCCAAGGATGTCATTTCATCAACCATTGCCTCTTTCTAGAATTTTACATCCTCTAAATCTACTGCTTCCTTCACATTTTTGGGATCATCATCCATAATAGATAAAGCAAAATTTGAACAGAAAGCAGATGGACTATACCTTTTTGGATGCCTTCTTTCTCGAACTGATATTCTCATAGCTGGAGTTTGTGGCTCTTCATCTTCTGATTCCTCCTCTACTGTAGAATTTGATTCTTCCTCCTTTAGCTCAAACTCTATCTTCTTAGGTTCCTTTGGTTGTACTTCATGTTTAATAACATATTTCACCTCTCTGAACACCACATCTCGGCTGTACACAACCTTCCGTGTTACTGGGTTCCAAAGCTTTTAACCCTTCAAACCATCCTTATACCCAATAAAGATGCACTTTTCAGATTTACTAACCAACTTGGTTCATTTCTCCTTTGGAACATGTATATATGCATCACAGTCAGATACCCTCAAATGTGAAATAGAGGGTTTCTTACCAGTCCATACCTCTTGTGGAGTCTTATCCTCCAATGCTATTTAAGGCGACCTATTTACCAAGTAACATGCAGTATCCACTACCTCTACCTAGAATTCCTGTCCTAACCCGACACCACTGAGCATGATTCTTTTCCTTTCCATCAATGTCTTGTTTGTTCTTTCTACAACTCCATTTTTCTGAGGTGTATATGGAGTGGTTTACTGCCATTCTATACCACACTTCTTACAAAAATCTTCAAGTTCCTTGCTGCAAAATTCTACACCATTATCTATCCTCAACACCTTTATCTTCTTCATTGTCTGATTTTCCATGAGAGCCTTAAATTCTTTAAACTTGTCAAAGACTCTAGATTTCTTCTTAAGGAAATATATCCATGTATTCCTTGAGAAGTCATCTATAAATGATACATAGTACATAAACCTACCTAGTGATGGAACCTTCATAGGTCCAAACACATCACTGTGCACAAACTCTAATATCTGTTTCACCCTCTTACTACTAGAGGGGAAACTCACCCGATTCTGCTTCCCATATATACAATTTTCATAGAAATGAAAATCTAGAGAGCTATTACTCATACCTTCTATCATACCTTTACCATGAAGTATTCGAAAGCCCTTCTCTCCAATATGTCCAAGCCTTTGATGCCACAACATGGTCTTCTCTCTAGACACCACTAGATTTTCTACTCCACTTTCAGCAACCATATAACTGTTGCACCCATCAATAACAGTGCTACCTTATAGTTTGTACAAAGTTCCAATTCGAATTCCCCACATCAATACTAGTACTCCCCGAACCATTTTGTAGGTATCATTCTAGAACACTGTTTTTACACCTACATCATCCAACTTTCTTTAAAAAATCAGATTTCCGGCCAATGCAGGAATATGCAGAACACCTGGAAGTGTTCTAACCCTTCCACCTTGCAACTTCAACTTTACTTTTCCGCAACCAATGATTCTAGGCTTCCTATAATCCCCTAAGAAGACATCACCACCATCATATTTCTCATACTCATAGAACCAGTCTCTATGGGGAGTGAAGTGAAAGGATACACCTGAGTCAATCAACCATGCCTCATGATCTACATGTGTACTTGAAGAAGCCAAGTACAGATCCCCACCTTAATCTAAGGTGGTTTTCACCTCTACAGAAGGAGCATCATCAGATCCCTTTCCTTTGTCAGGAGCTTTAAATTTATAGTCCCTATTGTAGTGCCCTTCATTTCCGCATTTCCAACACACCGCCTTTACATGTTTTCCTGGAGATTTAGATCTCCCTCTAGATTTAGATCTCCCACTCGATGACTTATTTTTGTTTCTGTTTTGGGACCATCCTCGTACGGACAAGGCATCACCATTCTAACTCTCCATATTTTTCCATCTCATCTCCTCCATCAGCAAGGATGAGACTATTTCATCAAACTCCAAGGCAGTTGCATTGCTACCTATTGCAATAACCAGACTATCCCACGAATCTAGTAGAGAACACAAAAAACCGATGCACTTATCTTCATCTGAAATTTTAATATCAACAGATGCTAACTAACTTATCACATTATTAAATGCATTCAGATGCTCTGTCACCGAGTCTCCATCTTTCATCCTTAGGTTATACAGCTTTTTCCGCAGGAATAGTTTATTCACTAGAGACATAGATTGGTACAAAGTCCCTTACTTGTCCCATAAAGCCTTCGCCATATAGCTTCCCCTGATACATTCAGCAATACTGAATCTGAGACACGCAATTGTATTTTGTTGTTTACCTTCTGATCAAACTTCTTCCATTCTTCATCAGACACTTATGTTGGTTTAGTACCTGGATCTACCGCAATCCATTGATCTTTATCCACCAACAGATCCTCCATATTGAGTTTCCACAACTCAAAACTCTCACCATTAAATTTCTTGATCTCTATCTTTCCACTGCTCGACATCTTCTTTCACCACCAGAATTGATCTCACAGATCTCCCACTGAACAGGGTCTACCACAAGACCGAGCGAAACCCCTCAGCAACAAAGGTGTCCCGTGGAAGCAAAAACTGCTCTGATACCAAATGTAGGTTTTAACCCCGTACAGAAATTACCTGCATACGAATTCTAAAACACAGAAAATAAACAATGCGATAGCATAACACATCAAACACATATACATAGAGATTTTCCCCTAGATCCCAAAACTGAGACTACCAGCTTGATTTTTCCATTATGTTCCTTTCAATGTTATAATACATATTTATACATGCCGAAGCATCCAACACCATGGACCAAAAGCCATCTCATCCAATACCATGGACTAAAAACCATCGCGTCCAAAAACATGTGTGAAAATCATGCACAAAACCATGGTTGGATCCGCCCAACCTAACATAGGGTTCAAAACCAAAATTTTCTGGGGTGCTGCCCCGGGCCCCATAAATTGGGGTTATGGGTGCCCCTCAAACCCCCTATGACCTCCCCCCTTCTAACCCCTAGTTAACTATGTGGGCTAGTCGTGGAAAGAATATACCACAACCCAACAGAGGCCTCAATAATAAGAAGGCTTATGCGGATCAATTCACAACCTTTATCATTTTAGTTTTGGAGCTCTCTTCAATTGTCTCATTCTCTCATACTCTTGCACACTTAGATAATTCTTGGAGCATTCTTAGAGCACTCTAGTATTCATTTGGATTTGGAGAATGAAGGAAAAAGGAAATCATGCAAGCAAAAGAGAAGAGTTGGATCAAGAACTATAGATGGATTTCTTTGTAGGTAACATGTTGCATGTTTTTTTTCCCTGTTGGTTTATGGTTGCACAATATATGCTTGTGATTAGATGGTTATACGTTGTCATTGGCATGGAGCATTTCCTTGATTGACATTGGTTTTAGCCTTTCCTTGACATTTCCTCGATAGGCATGGTGTTGTGGGTTTTTACATTTCGTTTTTTTTCTAGTTGGTGCTCATAATTCCTTACAGCTATGTGTTGGAGCAAATGCTCTAGAATCCCTGGAAAAAATTGGGTTGAGTTACTAATCCTGGAGCCTGGTTGGGACAAATTCTCTAGAGCCCTTTGTGGATTAATTTACTAGTCCCCAATGCCAGGTTGGAAAAATTCTCTAGAGCCTTGGAAGGTTGTCGGTTGAGTTACTAGTTCATGGAGCCCTAGACTACTTGGGTAGAGACCAATTTGGTTGGTGTAAGCGATGTCTAGACATGAGGTGGAATTGATGGTTGAGGGTTGAGGTTGTTTGGCCTCTATAAGCCCTAGTTTTGTTCTGTTTGGTTTATTCCATGATATCCCACATTCATGGTTGAAATATGGTGTAGGGGTGATTGGCTGAAAGAGAGACTTGGTTCAACCCAATCTATCGTCATGCGGTACGTGAATGTCCCTGACTTGGTTGGTATTCTCATATGTTAATAAGATCTATTATTATATGACAATTCATGTATAATTGTTGACATTATGTTTGTGATATTATGGTTGGGTTTCCATTGTTTAGATGATGGTTGTTTTCTAGTTATATGTTGTTCATATGATGTGTATTTCTGTGGATCTTGTCATGAATTGTTTAGTTATTGATCGATTAATCATTGTATGGAATAATAAGTGGTTTTTCATCTATGTGGAGAGGGAATAAGGCCCTCTCAGTGATTCTATTGTGAGCTTATTAAATTAATAAAAAGATATGTATTTATAACCTACACATACTATATACACAAAGTGTTTTTATAAATGAGTAATTTGGTCCTCCAACTTCCCTGGGTCATAACTTTGGCATATGATCTTTATTTCACTATCATTGTTAGGATATTCTGACACATAGGAAATAATTAAGTACAACTTCGTGTAGTGTATAGTTAGGTAAAGTTTCTTTCTTTAGTATGTAATTTTTGCAATGTATAATCCGATGGTCATGATATGTTCTAAACATGAAGTGATTTGGCGGTTCATTCTCTCCTCAGTATTACTGAATCTTTATCCATGGCTTACCACCCGATTGGTCCATGAGCTCTATTTAAATAAAATGGAGGGTCATTTTTTAGGTGACTGTTCTTGAGAGAAGCTTATGTAAATTTTATTTCTTTTACATTAATAAATTGCCTTAAATGGCCGTGTTGGCTCAGGTCATGGACTGTTTCCCTCTCTGATGGTTTTAACCATGTCAATCATATTAGTGTACTAATCTGTGATCTATTTGTGAAGTGGTGTCCTCTGGTGTTCTATCTTAGGAACTTACTCTATAAATTACTACATGGTATCAGAGCTATTTGAGGGCCACATTCGTTTGTGATCGAAATCCGAAGCTAGTACAACTGCATCTGATAGTTGTTTCCTAGATCTATTGTTTCTGACTACTTTCAGGCTGAGATGACTGCTTTATTATGTCAGGAGCATCTATTCTAGTGAGGCACCCCTTTCGTTTCACACATAAAGGTTTCTAGTAGCCCTAGTTACGTCATTTTTAAGATCTGGAGGTATACAGTCTGTATTTGCAGTTTTAGTTATTTATCTTTCTATTTATTTCGGTTTATTTATATATCTATTTTTTATTACCAGATCTATACTTTTCATTTTTACGTATGTTGTTTGCCTCGCGGCTCTGTGTGATTTGGACAAACTAGAAACAGAAAGAAATGATTTTTCTCATGCGTGTTCTCTCTTCTGTCACGCCTTAGTTGGATCTCAGAAAACGAAAAACAGTCAGGAAAAAACAATGTTTCGAGCCAAATCTAACTTTAAGTCAGAAGGATTGGATTATTTTTTTGTGTTCATTTTGGTTTCTCTGGTTTTTTTTTATTTGTACACAAAAAGGGGTTTTCAAGCAAGCATGCACTCCAAAGATTTAGTGAGCAAAAAAAAAATACCTTATTCCTCTTTTCCAAAAATTACTAACCCTTTAAACTAGATCACTTGGTCCAAAGTTACTTTATGAGAATGGTCTTGAGTTCAAGTGTTTCTTTTTGTTGAGTTACCTTTTCAAAAGCACATGTAACTTATGTTTTAAGGTTACTTTATGTAAAAGTGTTCTTACCCATTATAAAAAGTGAGTCACTTAATCTTTTATTTAAGTTGCAATTTAGTAGATAGTTCATAAAGTACCATTCTAAAAGTGTCTTTCACTTATTTATAAAAGTGGGTTATATAAAGTAATCCTTTTTAAAAGTGAGCTGATTAGATTATAGTTTGGGAAGGGGGGGGGGGGGTGGGGGGGGATAAGATTATCATTCACTTCTCAACATTCACGTAGTTCGTTGGAATCTTCAACAACTTTTCTTCAAAAAGCCATAACCTCTTCATCTGGAAACCATTTTGTTTGAATCGACCTAATATTTTGAGATCTTTCCATTGAAACACATAGTTTCATCATTTACAACTTATATTTCTTTTAAAATTGAAAGTTCATGCCTAGCTATTCTTGACAACACCAACTACTTCCAATAGTTATCCTACAATGTGGATTTACTTAGAAGTAAAGATATTTATAGAATAGCCTCAGGAAAATAGTCTAAACCTAAAGATGAAGATAAGCAAGAAAAATGGGAAAATAAGGAACATCGAGCATGTAGGTTGATAGGGATGTTTATCTCTCTAGAACTTATATTTCATATCGCATAAACTGATATCCCCGATGAAACAATGAAACAACTTAATAAAGTTTTTGGAATTAAAAATGAAATTAGAGCCCATCAACTCGATGAATGAGTTTCTTAAATTGGACCCCAATAATTTTTCTTCCATTGAAGATTTTTTTTCCACGTTCAAGACCTTAAGAATTCTCTTGGAAGGTTTTAAGGTTAAGAAAGAAGATGGTAGCCTTATCTATTCCATTCTTACTAATTTAGGACGAACCTACTATGTGCTTGTTTCCACCTTTTATTCTACTAGATAAGCATTTATTTCTCAATGACAAGCCTACATGTCCCCCTCTTTTGATGCCTTATTGTGATTCTTTAATAAGAGAACAAGAAAAAAATATTACATCTTGGTCTTCTTAATACTGGAAACTCTTCTAAGAAAGCCTTAATAGCCCAAAAACAACCAAATTCAAAGAATCCTAAGAAGCAACATCCTAGAAATAATGGTCCTAAACCAAACAATGGTCCTAAGCAATTTCAGTCTCAAAATGAAAAATCAACTCAACAAAATGATAATGAAACTAAAAAAAAGGGACGAAGGCTGATAGATATTGTAACTTTTGTAATCGTGATGACGACTTAGAATCCAAATGCTTTAAGAAGATCGAATCCTTGGAAGAAACAATGAAGAAGCATATCATCCATTTATAGAACTCTTCAACTTCAACTTCATATTCGGGAATAACACTTCTTACATGTGGTTATCAAGAATCTAAGTCTGGTTATGCACTAAATGTATGTTCTTCTTCTCATTCTCATGAGTGGCTCATTGATTCTGGAGCTTCTTATCACATGGCCAAAAACACAGCCATGTTTTCTTCTTTAAATGATTGTAACACCAAAAATATATATTTTGGTGATGATAGATCTCTTAGTGTTCTAGGGACTCCAACGATTGATATAGACAGTGGTCAATTTAATGATGTATTATGTGTTCCTACCTTATCTTACAACCTTCTAGTTTTATATCAGATAACTCATTCTGTTGAAGGTAAAACCGTTGAATTTTCACCTGACGATGTTATAATTGAGAACCTAAGAGATCCTACATAGATTTTAACTACTCGAATTGTTGCTGATTCTACAAGGTTGTATAAGTTTAAAAACTTTGGGTGATCAAATCTTCCCTTGGTATTTTTTTCTCATAATGATGAAGTGATCAAAGATTGGCATGAGTGATTTGGTCACTTAAACTATCATTCCCTTCAAAATCTATGTAAAGAAAATATGGTGACCAGTCTTCATATGGTATCCTGCAAATATAGTGTTTGTTCTGGATGTGTACTCGCAAAACATCATTGGGATGGTTTTTAAAAACGTGCCCCTTCGCACGCCTCAACCCCTTTACAACTTGTGTATAGTGATTTATGTGGTCCACTTGTAGTTGTTTCATTCCCTGGCTATAGGTATTTCTTAACTTTCATTGCTGATTTCTCCAAATGCACTTGGGTATACTTATTAAAACTCAAGAGTGAAGTCTTTAACATGTTCTTGGCCTTTAAGGACTTTGTTGAGAAACAATTTGGACATCAAATTCTTAAGCTAAGATCTGATAATGGTGGAGTATATGTTAACAAGAAATTCATTAGCTCTTGCACCAAGCATGGATTTCAATTGCAACATATTGTTCCATATTCTCCACAGCAAAATGGTGTACCTGAAAGGAAGAATCGCACCTTAAAGGAAATGGATAATTGTATGCTTCAATCTAAAGGGCTTAGTCTTAGTTTTTGGGCAGAAGCAATGAACTGTGCGAACAACATAGTAAATCACACTCCTACTAATGTTTTAAAGAATATCACTCCAGAAGAAGCATGGAGATCAATTAAACCAGATGTAAGTCACTTTCGTGTTTTTCGAAGTGAAGGATGGGCCCATATTCTAGATGACAAACATAAAGCCTTAGAACCTAAGAGTGGAAAATGTATTTTTGTTGGATATTCTGAAGATGTGAAAGGATATATACTTCTTCAACATTAATACAAAAATTTTATCATTAGAAGATACGTAAAGTTTGCTGAAAATATATTGGCCTATGAGCATAGTTCAGTGAATGTGCCGCCTCTCTCTATCCCTTTTGCTTCTGAAAATGTTCCTTCTTCAGATGATGACAGCGAGGATGACAATCTTCCCCTACCTTCTTGGGATCCTCCTTCAGCTCCTTAGCTTCCAAAATGGATCCCCACTACTCAAGATGCAACAAGTGCTCTTGCAGGTGATTCTATAGATTAGCATCATACACATTCTCAATTCAATAGAGCCTCTTATTTACTGGCACAAACTTCAGCGAATTATGATCTTGACACCTTTGCAAAAGCTTCAGGCCATCCCGATTGGGACACAGTTGTGAATGAAGAATATCATTCACTATTGGAAAATGATACATGGGACCTTGTTCCTCTTCCAAAGGGATGAAAACTTGTTAGATGCAAATGGGTTTATAGAACCAAGTTTGGACCCAATCGAAAAGTTGATAAACATAAGTATCGTCTTGTTGCTAAGGGATTTTCACAAGTTGAAGGCATTGAATATATTGAAAACATTCTCCCCTGTTGCCAAAATGAACTCTATCTGCCTTATTCTTTTCCTTGATGCCTCTCTCAAATGCGAAGTCCATAAGATGGATTTAAATATGCCTTCTTGCATGGGAACATGCATGAAGAAATCTATATGGAATAACCTCTTGGCTTTATAAAAACAAACTCCAGCCTTGTATGTTGGCTGAAGAAATCCCTTTATGGTCTCAAGCAAGCCCCTTAGGCTTGGTATGCCAAAATGGATAGCTTTCTTTTAGATACTGTCTTTTCTAGTTGTCATTCTGACAATACTGTCTACACCAAGAAAGTGGGTAAGTATCTTATCATTCTTGTTATTTATGTTAATGATATTATCCTTACTGGTAATCATCTCAACTTTATAAACCATGTGAAGTCCAGCCTTAAAAATAAGTTTGAAATGACAGACTTAGGATACTTGCATTATTTTCTTGGTCTTTAAGTCTTGCAATCCAAAGAAGTTATTTACCTTTCCCAGTCCAAATATGCTTGTGATCTTATATGCCACTTTCACATGGAAAGTTGTAAGTCAACCCCTTTTGCCTTTCAGTTAGGAGCCAAAATTTCAGTCACTTGTACTTCCCATGAAGTTGACGCTACCTTATACCGTTAGCCTATTGGAAACCTTTTGTATCTTACATGTTCCCATCCTGACCTTTCCTTTGTTGTTGGCCTTGTTGCTCGGTTTATGAAAAACCCACATGAAAGTAATTGGAAAGAAGATAATAGAATACTCGATGATGTTTGAGGTAAAATTTAGTTTGGGATTCATTACAGTTTAGAAGCATCTCCTCTATTGGTTGGTTTTACTGATTCTGACTGGGTTAGTGACCCTGATGATCTAAAGTTTACTGGGGTTTATGTCTTCACTCTTGGTCCTGGACTTATTACATGCTTGTAAGAAACAAAGTGCCATTTCTCATTCTTCAGTAGAAGCAGAGTATTGTGGCATCGTTGAAGCTAGTAAGGAAGCATTGTGGCTTCACTAGATCCTATCAGAGTTTGGTTTTCAGTAGTAGCATCTGAATACACTTTGGTGTGATAATCAAAGTGCCATTCAACTATGCAAAGATCCAGTCCAACATCAGCGGAACAAAAACATTGAACTACACATGCACTTCATCAGAAATCTCATTCATAACAATGTTATTGAAGTGCTATATTGTTCAATCGATGATCAAGTTGCAGACATCTTTACAAAGGCTCTCACAGAGGCAAAGTTTACTAAACTTCGATTTATGGTTGGAGTTCAGGAAGTTTTCACTAAGGGGGGATAGGATTTAATTCCTCATTCCTTTTCCTATTGTGTCATGTTTTTATATCCTTCAATCCTATCCCAAGTTGTTCTTAAAGGGGGATGTTAGGATATTCTGACACATAGGAAATAATTAATTACAACTTGGTCTAGTGTATAGTTAGGTAAAGTGTGTTTCTTTAGTATGTACTTTTTGTAACTTACAATCCAATGATCATGATATGTTCTAGACATGAGGCGATCTGACAGTTCATTCTCTCTTCAGTATTATCAATATTTGATCTATGGCTTAGCACCCAATTGGTCCATGATCTCTATTTAAAGAGCATGGAGGGTGATTTCTTAGGTGACCATTAATGAGAGAAGCTTATGTAAATTTTCTTTCTTTTACATTAATAAATTGCCTGAAGTGGCCGCATTAGCTCAGGCCATGGATTGTTTCCCTCTTTGAGAATTTTAACCACATCAATAATACCGATGTATTGATCTGTGATCTATTTGTGAGCGATGTGCTTTGGTGTTCTATATTAAGAACTTACCCTATATATTCCTACAATCATACTACCTCAATTCGAAGATATCAATAAGGAGGCCGAAAAAAGACAGATAAATTAGTCTTACACTTTTTTGGTCTCTCCATTTTCGTTGAAAATGTCATTTAGGTCCTCAAAATGGCCTTGGAAGTTTAGAACTTGAAAAATTACCAAAAAAAGAAAGTTATGCTAAATTTAAAGAGTGAAGCTAAAAATAAATAGTGTTGGGTCAAGTTGGGTTGATGGCAGTGTGATCATGTGTCGGTGGGTGGATGTAGTTAATTCTTGACGTATGGACCCATTTTTCCATAAGTGCATCTTGGTAATCAGGTCCCACATAGTAATTCTCATCTTCATGGTTACCCTAGTGAGCAGATTAAAGTGGGTAAAGATGGGATGTAGTGGTTATAGGGTGGTATTAGAGCTTCCAGTTTCAAACACTTAGACTGGAAGGGCTAGTTGTGATTTTTATGCATGCACGTTAGTTGTGGATATGTTAGCTATGGATGCATTGTGATGGTCACCATTGTGAGCTTGTGTCAATATGATATTGATGTTGAGACAATTGATATGTTAATTTTATTATATCTATACATATGTTGTACTAATACAGATTCATAATGCAAATGAGATAGCCTCCCCTGAAGTTCACTAAGGTATGCTTTATCATGTTTTTATTTGCTTTATCTGACATCGCATGTTTGTAGGGAGAAGATTAGAGGTGATAAGAAAGATGGTGGAGTACAATTCACGTGACTCTCCTTATATATCAGATGAGTGCCAAAGAGATGAGTACTCTCTTGACATAGTAGATACCTTGAGAAGTTTAAAGGAAGAAATCAGAAGTTGCAAATTAGGTATTGACAGGATCATTCAGTTACAGGAAAGGATTTCCTGAGATTAGGAAAAGAAAGCAGATGTTAATGCAATGATCCTTTGATTTTATCAGTTTTGCATAGACATGGAAAACCATGGATCAATTATGAATAGGAGTAAAGGAAAATAGGGCATATGGTAGTAGGTGTCATGGAGGCCATAGGCCAGACAGGGATGACACAGTTAGAGGTGGTAGATGGATGGATACACCTGATAGGAGAGGTAGTAATTATGCATTATATTATAGTTATGGATTAGAGAGACAATATGGTCGTCACCATTATCATCCTTACAAGAAGAGTTAGAAGCAGTACTTGCCAGATAAGTTCGAAAAAGCCAAGCCTCCTACCTTCGATGGAGAGGTACAGAAACTATAAGATGCGAAATCATGGATTCTTGGGATGAAGCAGTTATTTGAGTTGCTTGATTATACAAAGAACATGAAGGCCATGATAGCTATTTTCAATAGCACAGGGAAATCGAACATCTAGTGGGAATATGTGAAGCATGTTAAAGGTATCAAGATATAGGAGTTGAGTTGGCATGAATTCAAAAGAATTTTTAGAAAGTACATCTAAAAGAGATACTATGAAAGCAATGCGAAAAATTTCTACGAGTTGAAGATGGGGTCTATGGAATATAAAGAGTATATGACTAATTTTTTGGAGTTGTTGAGGTATGTGCCATATCTTAAGGATGGGAATATGAAGGTTCAAATATTTATTAGTGGATTTCCATTAGAATTTAAGGATTAGACAATTTATGTCACATCTAAGGAAGTTTTAGCGCCTATGCATACCTTCCAATTTCATATCCATATCCTATAACAGAACCTCTAGCAATGGGAAAGGAAACTTCAGTTGATCCATAGCAAGCCCCATCAGGCCTTGCTACTCCTATAAGTGATGTTCTGACATCTGCCATTTTTCTTAGGAGTGATACTTAGCCTTTTTGAGAAATGATGCTTTGAAAAGAGTTTTAGTCAGTACTTGTGATGTTCCAATAAGATTTTTTGTTGTTCTCACATCCCTAGTTAAGTTCCATGATATATTTCTTGTTGTTCTAACTTTAGCACACTCCAGCCAATAGATGGAACCCTATTATGGAATCTACTGAGCATTTTATGACGTTCAATGGTTCATATCATCCTTAAGAAAATTTCACTGTCAAAAAAACTTACTATGGGAATACCACCATAAATTCGTCTTTGGAATATGCTAAGGTAATATGTGTATCTATCAATAATGGCCATCAAGTCACCCTAGTGTGGTCTTGGTAGTTGTATATATTAGTCTTTCTTTTAGATTTAATGACTCACACATTAATGATGCATACATCATATCATGTTATCCTTCATGCTTTACAATAAGGTGTGTGTGGGAGATTCTCGGGTAGAACGCCAACATGAGCCAATAGATAGAGTCTGTAATTGGAAGAGAGAAGTTGATTAGTTTTGTTGTCATGGCTTTTGTTCCTATTCTTTAGCTAGGTGAAAAACCAATTATTGTACAGTATAACATAATATCGATGATTCTTGGTGCTTGGAAACCCCTGAACATATCATTAGTTTAATTATGTTCACATACTGTTATAGTTTGTTGTTCTTGGTGCTTAGAAATGCATGTACAATGACTAAAAGTTACAATATGAGATCAATGTGTGTGAAAAGGTCAAGTTGTTTGATCAATTTTTTAACACATTGAGTATTCAGACAGTATTTGTAGCAGCTAATGGATAGCCAAAAGCAAAATAGCTAATAGATGGTGGTCAGTTCATAGGATGGTTCATTACTTGAAACCTCTTATTGCGAAATCTCGACGAGCCAGGTTGTCAATATTGTTGATCTTGCAAACTTCATTAATGATGGTCTGAGGCAAGAATGTGTTAAATGGAGTTCAAGTGAGAACTCGAAGTAGTGGATGAAGAAAGAGTGATGTTCGCAAAAATTCCAGAGTGGATGTGAGAGTTGATGAAGACTAGTGAGACACATTCCAATTATATTGTTGTAATATGTATTCTCTATATTGTAATTTGTGTTGTTTTTAATTTTGACATGTAAGAATTAAGGGAGGCACTTGGAGATAATGCTTACAAGGTAAATTTAGAATTGGTTTGGAATTTGGTTGAGAGAATATCTCAACTCCCATATTGATATTTGGAATTAGTTGGAGCTCAATCCAACTATATATTTGTATAATATTTGTGAATGAATGCAGTGCTAAAAATAGTTTCTGGTGTGGAATTTGATTTTCTAGTATATTAACTCGTGAAATTTCATGAATGGATGTAATCAGTGTTAAGCTATGATAATCTAAAACTATTTGAATCCACGAGAATGCATCGAACTACTTCTCTATATCTACATCGTCTGAAATAAGTAAAGTCGTCTAGGAAGATAAAAGATGCTTATTAAGGATCTCTATATCTTCATCAATGATGTCTATTTCCAAATCTAATCTTGTCAAACTCGTTAAGAGGTTTTCTCTGCAATGAATTTAAAAAGCATTTATTTATACAAAGCCTTTTTTCTTTTTTTAAATGTATTTTACAACCAATAAAAATTTTAAAATGTGAGTAGGGACAGGTTAAAAAAATATTAAACTGTAAATTTTACTCGAAGATATTTAAGTGAACTATCATAAATTTTAATGGTTGTTTGTAACTACATAATTTCAATCATGATGATTCAATCATCTCTCAAAATTTGTTTCTTGTTATTATAGTAGATCATCCTCTGAGGATGGATTATTATACTTCATTTCATCGAGTGTTGGGTCCCTATAATACTAGTGATTACCACATTACTATTGTAATTGTAACCCTTATTAATATTGTTGTGCCCCTATTATCCCCATATTGTTATTACTGTGCCCCATAGAATCACTCTATTGTTATTTTTGTGGCATTATATTATTATTGTTAGGTCGGCTGGGTTATATTGTGACTCCTTAGACTCCTATATATAGAAAGGAGCTTTTGTCATTTGTATCATCGAAGAATTGTTCATTTATGTAATGTAAAGGAGGTTTCCCCCTTGAAGAGGCTGAATTTTAAGGTGTTGATCTATCTTTTCTATCTTTTTCTTGAACTGGTTTCATAACATTTGGTATCAGAGCTTTGGATTTTAGGGTTTCACTGCTCCAAACAGGTCATCGTGGCATTTTTGCTATAACTTTTTGTCTGCGACGTTTCAGAAGATAAAAACAATACCCATTTGAGAAGAAATCGTGTTGAATCTCGGGTCATAATTTCTGAGCGTTTCGCGCTATATTTGCGGAGCTATGATCTGAGGAATTTGGTCTTTTTGCAGACTCCTGAATTACATTCCAAACAGGTGACCTGGGGAAAATCGTCATAACTTTCTCTCTGAACATCGAATTTAAATTTAGTAAGAAGGTATAGAAATAGGACGGACTGTAGTTTCTTGTATATATTTTTCAGAGCCAAAGGTTGAAACAGTGACTCGTGGCACGCCGTACAAGTTCGCTCTATTAAACTAGTATATAATCAGGTCACTGTGGGATATTTTGCCTAACTCTTGCTTGGAGAATCTAATTTGGATCGGACTGGTGGCATTGGAAAGAGGACACATAGTGCTACTGCAGATCATAATTTCAAAACTGGATGATTTGAATGTACAGAGATACATCAGAGGCAATATCGAGCTCCTACAAAGTGAAAAAAGGTGTGTAGATTCTTTTAAATTTTTGCTTAAGATTGGTTTGAAATTTATTTTGAAAGAATTCAAAGGGCATAGTAGAGCATTATTATCAGTAACTGATGCCCCGAGGAAAGTAAATGCAAACACCTAGTAAGGAACCTGAAATATCTAGCATGACTCATGAAGAAGAGGAAGAAATGCAACATGATATATCAAAACTACAAGACCAAGTGCAATAATTGTCCCTTGCACAAAAAGGAACAGAATATAAGATGGATGGTTTAAAGAAAGATGTAGAAGCTAAGATGGATGGTTTAAAGAAAGGTGTAGAAGCTAATATGGACTATTTAAAGAAAGGTGTAGAAGCTAAGATGATTGATGTGGAAGCTAAGATGGATGATTTGGAGATAGATTTGAAGACAAACATGGAAGATTTGAAGACAGGCATGGAAGATTTGAAGACAGATTTGAAGACATATTTAACAAAGTTTCTACAAGAAATGCTTATAATGGTGAAAGGGTAGTAAAGGAACTCATGATGAGAACAAAAGAAATGTTAATCATGATTTCATAGACTCTAATGTTGGATCGAAGACTCACCATATTCCAAAAATAGATATGAAGAAGTTTGATGGCAAGGATCCCGCAACATGGATATTATAGATGGAGCAATTTTTCAATCTCAATAATGTGCAAAACACACAAAAGGTACACATTGCAACTTTATATTTGGAACCAAATCAGTTTGTATGGTATCAATGGCTTTGCTCTCGTAAATAATTTATCACTTGGGAAATTCTTACGGAATAATTGATAGCACATTATGAGGATACAAAAAGCAACACTTTTTTTAGCCAATTGATAAGTCTCAAACAAAAGGGTTCAATAATGGAGAACATTGAGGAGTTCCAAAAATTGAACATAAGGGTAAAAAATATTCCAGAGGAGCATAGGATTGATCTATTTGTAGGGACTTTAAAGGATAATATCGAACATGATGTTCGCCTTTGGGAACCTGATTCATTAGAGAAGGCATTCAGGTTAGCAAGAAAAACGGAAAGCAAAATTATGGCAACCAGGAAGCATACCACTCACAACTATAAAGACGGAAGTGTTGTTGCCCCTAGTCTTCCACAACCTATAAGGTTGACACCACAACAATTGGAAGAAAAAAGAGCAAAAGGGCTTTGTTACAGTTGTGATAGCAAATACACTAAAGGTCATAAGGGTGCTGAGAAGAAATTATTCTACATAGATTGTGAAGAGGAAGAAGAAAAGGAGCAAGAAGGGTCTAAAGAAGAGGATATACTCCAAGAACAAAGTCTGGATAAAGAAGAAATGAATCTGACCATATCTTGTAATGCGGGAATTACCACTCCTCAAATCATCAAGATAGAAGGACAAATCAAGAAGAAAAAGGTAATAGTGTTGATTGATTCAGGAAGTACCCACAATTTTATTCATTGTAAGGTAGCAAAAGAATTGAATTACTTCTTATATCCAGCACCAGAGTGTCAAGTAATGGTTGCAAAGGGAGGAACAATAAATTGCTCTGGAAATTTCCATAATATCAAGCTATCCATGGGAGAATATGTATTGACTAGTCCAATGCTGGATTTTAAGCCTCTGTGGAAGTTTTTTGTAGCTTCATTTTTCTGATTATCTACAGTTTCTAGTTCATTCTGGCGATGTTTCAAACCCCAAAGGGGGTCCGTCATCAGGACAAATCAGATAGATAGACAATGAATGAAAGATTATTGAGAAAAGGAGCCATGCGCCCTGGTATAAATAAACCAAAGAACCCTAATTTATAAGGGCCAACACATGATTTTTTAAAATTTTTATTCTATTAATTAATTATTTAATTGTTCATAATTAGGTCAGGTTTAATAACTCTAATTCATTTATTTATTATT